>VZQC01009664.1:794432-835608 GCA_009823505.1 Rhizomys pruinosus | reverse complement strand
GAGAGAGTGGATATTCTGGTCACTGGGATGTTGGTATGGTGGCTGTTATGAGAATAAGCCTAGGTAACAGAGAGCCGACAGTTACTTAGCCACATGAGCAGCATCTCTGAGGTTCTTGCGAATTACGCAGGCCATCTTTTCTGTTTCATACACTCTGGGAGTGCCGTACACGTATAGTGCAGTACAGCTAGTATTCTATTATATGCTAGGAGTGCGATACACTATGTTGGTCTAGAAGATACCACGCACGTTCGCATATCGGATTTCAGCACCTCTTAACTACTGTTCCTCTATTCCTAAATAGATATTAGAAGACGGAGGTTAGATAGGATGGGACGGTGGGCGGGAGGCGAATAGGAGAGTGCGTAGGAGGAGGGTAGTCGTGATCAGCATGAAACGGAACTAATTGAACTCTTGCAGAGGAGGACGCCGGTCATTGAGGAGTAGATTTCTGCAAAAGGCATAACACATGGCCGACCAATAACTATCTACGCAAATCCACCTATGTAATTAACACCACAGTTCCGACACTACCGTGGAAAATTGACCGTGGGATGACAATGAATAATGAATAGAAAACCACCTTCGAATATTCGTGAGAACCCTCCAGTGGTCGGGCATTGCATGACATGAGTGCATTTACACACATATAGGCAATACACTCATACACAAATAATTTTAAAAATTAAAAAAAATATATTGATAGGTTTAGAGCCCGCCTATTCTAGTATGCCCTTATCTTAATGATCTGCAGTGGCACTGTTTCCAAGTAAGATCATACTTTAAAGTTGAAGGAGTTAAAACATTGATAAATGTGTTTTGGAAACTATTCAGTCCACAACAGATTCCAGGATTGTCCAAAGTATGAATTCTAAGGCATAAGTTACACTTCTTGGTTTTTGCTGCTCTACTATTGTTGTTGTTGGTTTTTGAGACAGGGTCTCCCTATAACCACAGCTGGTCCGGAACTCATATGCCAGGCTGGCCTTGATCTCACAGAGGTCCACTTGCCTCTGCCCTCCCAAGTGCTAGGATTTAAATGTATGAGCTCCCACACCAAGTTCACTTCTTGTTTTTAAACAGTACTTAACTTTAGCTATTTAGCTTTATCTTGAATCTTAAGTTTATTAAAATCTATGTGATGGATAACTCAAATAATTGGAGTTTGTATATGTCTTAAAGGTTTACTATAAGCCATGATAATCTCTGTGGAATATTTCATGATAGGTCTTTTTCCTCTTAACTATGGATTTTTCTAATATAAACTTTTAGAATTAAGTTTTTAGTGAATACATTACCTAGCTGAGTAATCACCTTTGGTCAAAATGACCATAGCTCAGCCTGGCAGCTGACATCTATAATTTCAGCATTGAGAGGCTGAGGCAGGAAAGTCCATTGTGATACCCTGTCTCAGAAATATTCAAAAGCCACAGTTCTAAAGTAAATGACCTATTCCTGTGTGATTTAGGAATTGATTTTGAGCACAGTTGCAGAGCAGGTTACTTGAAGAGTCTGTGTTCACTGCATAGCTAGAACAATGTGCTTAGAACAAAAGAATTCTGTGGTGTTGGAGCATAAGGACCTCTGAGAAGCTTGCCTTTCTAAAATGGGCCTTCCTTCCCTCAGTAGTGGGAATGTTGCTGGAACCAGCCAAGCCGTAATCATGGCCCAGTGTGGACTACCAGGGTCTTCAGTATTCCACTGCAGTCGATAATGGGAATTCCAGGGAAGTGATTCCCTTACTGGAGCATGTGATGGTGCCATCTGTTTATGCTCCACTTTGCAGTGTTCTGAAGGAGAGTGTCACCATCTCAGTCTGTGAATATATTTAAGTATCATAAACTTCAGGATATTTATTTCTAGGGCTTTTGAAAAAAATAGAAAACAAGTTTTTGGAAATATTTACAAATCAGAAATTGAAACTGACACAAATCTACTTAAGGTATACATAACTGTACTATACTTCTGTACTGGACAATACCAGGAAAACGTAAAGTTTCAAGGGAATGTTTTAAATACTTCTTTCCTCGAAAATACCCTACCTTGTCTAAAAGGATGATACTAGGGGCTAGGAGAGATGGCCTAGCAGTTAAGAGCTCTGACTGCTCTTGCAGAGGACCCAAGGTTCGATCCCAGCACCCAATGGCAGCCAAACTTCTTTGACTCCAGTTCCGGGGAATTCCGAATGCCCTCTCTTGACCTCTGCGGCATTGCCATGTGCTGGTGGCACAAAACCTGCATGCACGACAGTACATTCATAACACCATAAAAATAAATAAATAAAATTTAAAAAAATAATTTTTTAAAAAAAGGGTGATAACTTGGACTTTATTTGCTCAGACAGCTCTTTATGATCACTCATTTATCCCTGGTAATAACACATAGACTACATAGGTCCATCTAAAGCATCTAGAAGCATAATGTCTTTTTTTTTTCTTTTTGGTCTTTTCGAGACAGAGTCTCCCTGTCCCAGCTGTACTGGAAACTCACTTGTGTAGACCCAGGCTGGCCTTGACTCACAAAGATCTTGCACGATCTGCCTCCCGAGTGCTAGATTAAAGGCGTGCGCCACCACACCCGGTTTTTTTTTTTTTTTTTTTTTTTTTTTTTTATTTTATGTGTATGTGCGTTGCCTGCATATATGTAAGTGCATCTTGTATGGCCTGTCCTTAGAGGGCAGAAGAGGGCATTGGATGCCCCTGGCCTGGAGTTAAGGACTTAAGGTTGCCAGCTGCCATGTGGGCGCTGGAAACTGAACCTGGGTCTTATGTTATCTTGAACCAGCCGCTACAGCTTGTCTTGCCTCTGGCAGTTAAGAGAATGTAGAAGTACATCCTGAGACATGCTGTCTGCATGTGGGAAGACAGAACAGTCCCTAAGGAGCTTCTTGTGTGTAGATGTGTAGTCCCCATTGGAAACACCCAGCTTTGGTGGCTGATATGATTAGCTCTTGCCTTCCTGTTCATTCCTGTGCTCTTGCAACTATTTGTAATTCAATGTATTCATTGCTAATCTAGTTTAATTCTTGAGGGAATTTATGCCTGAGGCAATTCCTTAAGATTATACAGTTAATATTGCAGTGCAGGTGCTTTCAGATTTCTTATTTCAGGGGTGTTCTTTCTTACAGCATTACACACTTAAGTCTATAAGACCAAACCTTTAGAAATTGTCATTTTTAAGATACATAAAATTCAGTTTCATATAACTCAGCCTAATAGCATAACCTAACTATTAAGAGCTAACTTTATGGGGCTGGAGAGATAGCACAGCAGTTGAGAGCACTGACTGCTCTTTTTTTTTTTTTTTTTTTTTTTTTTTTTTAATTTATTTCTGTATGTGTATGAATGTACTGTTGCATGCAGGTCTGTGCACCTGTAGTCGTGCATGCCGTGGAGGTCAGAGAGGGGTCTCTGATTCCCCTGGAAAACTGGAGTTCTGCCTGGAATGGAGTTACAGACGGTTCTTACCGCCATTGGGTGCTGGGGAATCGAACCCAGGTCTTCTGTCTATAAGAGCGTCAGTGGCTCTTAACCACTAAGGCTGTCTCTCCAGCCCCCTTTTTTTTTTAAATGTGTATGAATGTACTGTCTGCATGTAGGTTGTGCACCTGTGTCGTGCAATGCCGCCAGGAGGTCAAGAAAGAGGGTGTCGGATTCCCCTGGAACTGGAGTTTTCTCCTGAAATTGGAAGTTAACAGACGGTTCTCAGCCGCCATGTTGGGTGCTGGGGATCGACCTGGTACTTCCTGCAAAGCAGTCAGCGCTTTTACCACTAGGCCATCTCCAGCCCAAGCACGACTGCTCTTGCAGAGGACCGGGGTTCAATCCCCAGCACCTACATGGCAGCTGAGAACCGTTTGTAACTCCAGTTCCAGGGAATCGAGTCCCTCTTCTGACCTCCGCAGTCATTGAACGACACGGGTGCACCATCCTACAAGCAGACAGTTACATCATAACACAATACAAAATAAAAAAACAAAAAATTAAAAAAAAAAAAAAGGCCTTTCTGGAAAAAAAAAAAAAAGAGCTAAAACTTTAGGGGCTGGAGGATGAACTCAATGGAAAAGAGCGCTGGCTGTATTGCATAGGATCCCAGGTTCGATGCCGCCAGCACCCAGTGGTAGCTGACAACTGTCCATAACTCCAAGTCCAGGGAATCCAACACCCTGACCTCCTTGGGCATTGCATGACATGGGTGCAGTTACACACGTGGAGGCAATACACTCATATACATAAAATAAAAAGTATAAATATTGGTGAAGAGATGTTTCAGCAGTTAAGAGCACTGGCTGCTCTTGCAGAGGACCCAGGTTTGATTCCTAGCACCCACATGGTAGCAACAACCATCCATAACCTTCCAGTTCCAAAGGGGGGAAAATATCCCCCCCAAAACACCTTCTGACCTCTGAGAGAAGCTCATGACAGGTGCAACTTACACCCATGGCAGACAGTACATTCATACACCTAAATGGAAAAATAATTAAGTGAATAAAATATTTTAAAAAGATATATAGAGCACTGTAATACACCTGTTTGTAGGTGTACTACATGAGGTATAGGTTAGTAAATAGCTCAGCAAGCCTGAATTAAGGTAATTTTTGTAGCTAGCAGTCTGCCTGTTGGAAATGTGAGCAATCAAAAGTTTCACTTTGAGACCTGTGTTTGGTGCTGGGTGGAAAACTGCTCTGTTTTCTTATAAATAATGCAACTTCATTTACTTAAGCAACAGAGTCTTTGTCTTATCTTTAATGTCCTCTCCTGTTTGCTAGTTGAAAAGGTATTAAGATACTTTATGAAACAGTGACATACATATAGGAAGAAAGTTGTTTGGTGGGACAGGCATAATGAAGACATTTCCATATAGGGAGAGGGGAGAGGAATGGTGTGAGCACGTGTAGCAATTTATGTCAGGAGGCCTCGGGATAAAATGGAATTATGGGATTGCACTGCAGTTCCTGCTGTTGAAGGGACACACACACACACACACACATACGGATATTTCCCTGTGTTCATTACTTTGTTATTTAAAATATCTTGAAATTTTATCACCAAGAAGTCTTCTTCTCTCCTTCATTTTAGAAGACCAGCAGTGAGACCAGTCAGAGCGAGACAAGTATCTCCTTGTTGGAACCAAAGAGCAAAAGCAGTCTACACTCATTGGCCCATGAAACAAAAATTGCATCTTTCTTAAGCAACACCACTTTAGATGTCAAAGACAAAGCTGGTCTTTGCCCTGATGAAGATGATATGGAAGGAGATTCTTTTTTTGATGATCCCATTCCTAAACCAGAAAAAACGTATGGTTGGTGAGTAGATTGGTTTTTGGATTATCTGATGAGTGCTTTAAAAAGAATTTCTAACTAGATTGGTTTTTGGATTATCTGATGAGTGCTTTAAAAAGAATTTCTAACTAGATTTCTGATGGTTGCATGCCTTTTAATTCCCAGCACTCAGGAGAGAGGCGGCATTCTCTGTGAGTTCAAGGCCCACCCAAAATCTACATAGCGAGTTCTAGGCCAGCCGGGGCTACAAGGGAGACTCTCTCAAAAAGACGCCAAATAATGAAAAAGTATATATATAATATATCTATATATAATTTCTAGGTGTTTTAATTTTTCAAAAAAACCTATGAAAATAAGAATAATGACTTGATAATGGCTCTATATTATTGAATCTATAAGTCTGATTTGTGTCAGTAAAGCCTAGTATGTTGTAAAATAATTATAAGATTATGGATTATTAAGAAACCAGGCACATCCTATTTCAGCAGGTTAGTCTGTATCAAACCCACCAGGACAGGACACATCAGTGACAGAGCCCTGCCTCAGGAAGCTGTTGAGATTATTCAGGAGCAAGATGGTGGAGAAAGTGCTGAAAAATAGGTGGCTTAGGGAAATAGTTTAAGGTTAGTTGCAAAACAGTTTGCTGGTGATACAAGAGAGCCAAGTAGCAGTAACCAGGGTGGCTGCTAGGGCTCCATGCTGGTGATACAAGAGAACCAAGAAGCAGTACCAGGGTGGCTGCTAGCGCTCCACGCTGGTGATACAAGAGGACCAAGTAGCAGTACCAGGGTGGATGCTAGGGCTCCATGCTGGTGATACAAGAGGACCAAGTAGCAGTACCCAGGGTGGCTGCCAGGGCTCCACGCTGGTGATACAAGAGGACCAAGTAGCAGTACCAGGGTGGATGCTAGGGCTCCATGCTGGTGATACAAGAGAGCCAAGTAGCAGTACCCAGGGTGGCTGCCAGGGCTCCACGCTGGTGATACAAGAGGACCAAGTAGCAGTACCAGGGTGGATGCTAGGGCTCCACGCTGGTGATACAAGAGGACCAAGTAGCAGTACCAAGGGTGGCTGCTAGGGCTCCACGCTGGTGATACAAGAGGACCAAGTAGCAGTACCCAGGGTGGCTGCTAGGGCTCCACGCTGGTGATACAAGAGGACCAAGTAGCAGTACCCGGGTGGCTGCTAGGGCTCCACGCTGGTGATACAAGAGGACCAAGTAGCAGTACCAGGGTGGCTGCTTAGGGCTCCACGCTGGTGATACAAGAGGACCAAGTAGCAGTACCAGGGTGGCTGCTAGGGCTCCATGCTGGTGATACAAGAGGACCAAGTAGCAGTACCCAGGGTGGCTGCTAGGGCTCCACGCTGGTTGAGGAACTTGATACAGATGGGGAAGAGCTGGGTAGGATGACACGGGGGCTGAGAGTCCAGAGTGCTAACATGTCAGAATCTAGAAGATGGTGGGGTGGGGGTGGATAGTCTGGGGAGAGGAAGCAGCTGCACTGGAGGGAGATCACAACGAAGACGTCATTGGTGTGTTGGGAGATGGGTGATCACCAAGAATGGGTCCAGCACACCTTGAGTCAGTGGACCCTGTCTTGAAAAGACCCAAAAAAAGAACAAAAGCAGGTAGTGTAAAGAAGCTGGGGAGAAGCCCGCAGGAGGAGGAGGAAACAGCTGCGCTCACACCTGCTGGCAGCCATCACTGGATTCAGCCATGCGAAGGTCAGTGATGACTTTGACCAACAATTTCGTTGGAATTTGTGGGGTGTCCCATTTATTCCCAGGGCTATCCATATGGAAAACACGCACAGGAAAAGCACACCATGTGGGTGCATGTTAAGGTCCAAATAGAGAGAGTGCTTTATTCCAAAATGCCTGCTTATATAGACAGCATATAAGAGGCACAAGAGAGCAGGGGAGGGTTTCTGGAGTGACGCATGTGCCCAGCGGAGTTGTCCTTGTCAGGAGAATGGAGAGCACAGCCTTCTGGAGCCAGGGTTGGGCCTGGTGGCCATGCCTGGAAGTTAGGAGGGAGCAGACGGGATGCATGAGCTACAGGTCTAAGCATCTCAGGTTTGGAGAGGATCGTGGCTTGCTAAGCAGTGCATACATTTGGAGGTGGTGCTTATTTGTTAGTTGACTTCTGTGCTGTTCTTTGAGTTTCTGGGATGTTAATGAGGGTGTTGAAGGTGGTCTTGGCCTAAGAGATAACAAGTAGTTCTAAAGAAAGGTCAGCTGGTGCTTCACTGACAAGCTTACTGCATGGATTTGTGATTGAACTGCAGTCTGCCTGCATAGGTATGCTTTATGATTTCCAAGGTATAAAATGTATTTCACTTCTATCCATTGTATGCATCTTAACATGCTTTTTCCATAGTTACAAAATAAAGTACTTTAATGACAGGGTCTAAAATTAATCATTTAACTGTCAATTGATTCCCATTAGGAGAAGTGAACCTAGGAAGCAAGTTGGAAGCCTGACCTCGCTTGCTGACGTTCCCCCCTTAAGGAGTGGTAGACTCAGCTCCCTGGCAGGAGCCCCTTCATCAACAGACACTGAGAGTAAGTGTTTGAATACTCCAGGTACTTTTCTTCCAGTTAAATGTGGTACATAATTACTATGGGTTATACTTCAGGAAAATCTTAGAAACAGACCTTAATTTTAATCACTTGGATATTTTTACTATTTTCATTTATTTTTTAAAAGACAATTTTATTACTTTAATTTTTTGTAATGAGTGTTATTTGCATTGTTAAAGTGCAATATTGTAGCAATGCCCACAGGGCCAAAAGAGGGGCATCGTAGGATCCCCCGCTAACTGGAGTTACAGTTACTGTCTTTAGATACCAGGTAGGTGCTGGAATTTGAACCCAGGTCTTCTGCAAGAACCACCAGTGCTCCTTGACTGCCGAACTCTCTCTCTAGCCCTGCTATCAGAATATTTTTAGGAAGTTGGCTTTTTTAGGTTTAGACTATCTGGAGGTGTACGTTTGTTACCAGCTTAGGGCTTGATTTATGATATTTGAGTTTATGTAAAAGTGATGCACATTCAATAGAAACCATACTTGGAATTTTAGATTTGGCTATAATGCACATGTCCTTTGTGGTCCATCATGGTGCTGATCAGCAGCATTGGCTATAATTCCTTCCTGTCAGCCATGTGAACACCAGGGAGTACTGTGTTGCTGACCTGCAATGTTCAATAGTTTAGGCCTCTGCAATGCAGTTTTGATTTCTAATATTTTCTTCTTCTTTTTTTAAATTTTTATTTTTTTATGTGTATGAATGTACTGTCTGCATGTAGGTCGGTGCACCCATGTCGTGCAATGCTGCAGAGGTCAGAAGAGGGCATCGGTTTCCCCTGGAACTGGAGTTACAGACGGTTCTCAGCCACCATGTGGGTGCTGGGGATCGAACCCCGGTCCTCTGCAAGAGCAGTCGGTGCTCTTAACCTCTAGGCTATCTCTCCAGCCCCTCTAATATTTTCTTCTTATGATGGGTGTATTAGATGCAATCCCATTACAAGACAAAGAGCATGTGTCTTTTTTTTTTGTCTTTTTTTGTTTTTGTTTTTTTTGGGTTTTTTTGTTCTTTTCGAGACAGAGTTTCCCTGTAGCCCCAGCTGTCCTGGAACTCATTCTGTAGACCAGGCAGGCTTTGAACTCACAAAGATCCTCCCGAGTGCTAGGATTAAAGGCGTGTGCCACCACGCCCGGCGAGCATGTGTCATTTTTAAGTCAAGGCATTTACAATGACTTGAGTTGGACTTCAGTTAATTTTTTATTTTTATGTGAGTGTATTGCCTGCATGTGTGTTAGTGTACCTGTAAGAGGTGTCCAGTGCTCACAGAGGTCAGAAGAGGGTGTCAGATCTCTGGAACTGCAGTTAAAGATGGTTGCTACCTGCATGTAGGTGCTGGGAATTGAACCTGGGTCTTCTGCAAGAGCAGTCAGTGCTCTTAACCGGTGAGCCATCTCTCCAGCCCCGAGAATGTCATATTTTTAAAGTTCCTTTAATACTAATACTTTTTCCTATTCACAGGTAAAAGGGGAAGCACAGTTTTGAAAGATCTGAAATTGGTCAATGATAAAATTGGATCACTTGGATTAGGTAACTAGATCTTCAGTTTTACAGTTGATTGCTTTAAGTATTGATTAAAGTGATTCTCTTTCAGAATGAAGTCTGCATTGAGAGCCTTCCTGCTGATCATTCAGCAGGTGTTGGGCAGTTTGCCTGTGTCCAGAGTTCTATCCAGGGATATGTGTACAAACAACCTGGATAGACCTCTGTGTTGTGGTGTTCAAACTGTAGCAGGCAGTGCCCTTGGCCTGGGCTCTCAGGCAGCCCCTCCAGGTGAGGAGGCACCAGACGTGGTGGTCGGGGCAGTGCCCTTGGCCTGGGCTCTCGGGGAGCCCCTCCAGGAGAGGAGGCAGCAGGCGTGGTGGTCGGGGCAGTGCCCTTGGCATGGGCTCTCGGGGAGCCCCTCCAGGAGAGGAGGCAGCAGGCGTGGTGGTCGGGGCAGTGCCCTTGGCATGGGCTCTCGGGGAGCCCCTCCAGGAGAGGAGGCAGCAGGCATGGTGGTCGGGGCAGTGCCCTTGGCCTGGGCTCTCGGGGAGCCCCTCCAGGAGAGGAGGCACCAGACGTGGTGTCGGGGTGAAGAGGTTTCTGTTCAGAGAAGGGGATGTTGGTATCGATGCAGAGCTGCTCTCTGGGTGGTGGGAGTACATAATCCAGACCATAGGGTCTCAGACTTGGGAAAGACAATTGTGGGATGTGGTATTATTTGGAGCAGATATTGGCAGCCTTGCCATGAAATAAACTAGTTGCCATGGAAGTAAGAGATGCAGTGTGCACATAACAAATTCTGGGCTGCATGGTGAGAACAGGATTCTAATCCAGTGTTCTCTTCTGTGCACACTGCAGGTGAACAGGTCTGACAGGAGGGCTGCAAACAAACTGTCCTCTCAGTGACCTGAAGGAAGTGGCATGGCTGGGCACTCTTGGCCCTCTCTCATCCTCCCTGTGGATGTGATGTGATACTAGGTTGTGTTAGTCTGTGAGCACTCACTTCTGAGAGTCTTAGGGTACAGCTTCCCAGGCAGGCTAGGAAGAAAGCGCAGTGTGCCCTGTGCTCTTTGTGCTGTAACTGTGGGCAGTACAGAGACCACCCATCTTTTCGGGTGAAACACCCTGCACAGTTAGTGCACAGGGCTTGAGTGAAGGATGGATACGTACCAATAACATCTATCTCACTTTGAGGACTAAATGGGATTTAACCGTGTTACATAAGAACAATAGAGGGGCTGGAGAGATGGCCTAGCGGTTTAAGAGCGACGACCGCTTAAAGAGGACCCGTGTGTCGATCCCAGCACCCAATGGCGGCTCGAGAACCTTCTGAAAACTCCAATTCCAAGGAGAACTCCAGTTCCAGGGGGAATCTGAACCGTCTTCTGACTCCGCGAGCACATTGCACACACGGGTGCACAAAACTTGCATGCAGAACAGTACATTCCATACACATACAAGAAATAAATAAAAATTATAAAAAAAAAAAATTAAAAAAAAAAAGAAAAGTAGAGTGCCTAGAGCAGAGGTGTGCCTCAAATGCCAGTCTCCTTCCTGTGTTCCCCACTTGCAGCAGAATCGATGTTCGCTGAGCTGCTGGACTTGTTGCACACGGTGCCTGGAGTCCTGGTGCTGTGGTGACATGCCCTCCCTTTGCGTGTGTCCTGGTAGCAGCCGGCCAGCTAGGTGGGCCTGGCTCTGCTCTCCCCACCTTTCTGCACTAGGTGTGACCACACCTGCCGGGGATGTTCTTCACCCTTGCACCTTCCTGACCCGGAGCCTCTGGTGCGGCTGTGTCCCATCGATTGGTTCTGGGTTTTGTGCTTCCCTCTAGGGCAGCTCACCTGACACCAAACCTTGCCTTCCCTTTTCCACCACTTCTGTTCTCTTTGAAGTGTGGGTTCCCCAGTCTGCTGCTGAGGTGAGGCTATGTGGAGAGTCATCGTTAAAGGTGGCAGCACTGGCCCTCTTCATCCTGTGTTGGCCTCTCTGGACACAGCTGAGTTGGAATTTGGAGATTGGACAGGTCAGGCATGTGACTTCACCATCCTAGAATACGGTAGAAGTAAACAGTTGTTTCATGGTATTGCAGCACATTGGACACGGAGCGCCTTTTCTGTTGTAGATTATAGCTGTTCTAAGTAGTGCAGAGGTGGATTCATGGGAAGTGGTAATGATGTTGGTGGTGTGTGCCTGCCACCGTAGGAGGAAACTGCTTGTGTTATCCTGAGAAGCTTTGTTCCATCCATTTTACAGATGAGATGTTGAGGTTACGTTGTGTGCTCTGAAGATATTTGGCTTTAGACTCTAGGCCCACTCTTAGATATTATATAAATATCATTTCAGTGGGAAATAAGTTTTGGGTTAACTAGAGTTTTACAAATAAAGCTTTAGAATGTTACCCATTTTAGTGTTGACAGATCCTCAAAGCATGCAGGTGAGGTGCGGTATGATGACAATATATTGCCTTTCTTTCATCTCCAGCACTTTGGGAGGCAGAGGCAGGACATCTCTGAGTTTGGAAGGCCCAGGCCTGGTCTCAATAAAGAGTTCGCAGGCCAGCCAGGGCTACCCTGTCTCAAAAAATAAAAGTATACAAATGGGACGTTTATAAACAGGCACTTTGCCTTTTAAATAAGAGTTGCTGAACCCCATGTGGTCTCTCACATATTTTGTGTTTGTTTTGTTAAATAGTAATTTAAAAATGTAAAAGCCATTCTTCCTTAGCTCGTTGGCTAAAATTGGTCAAAAGCAAGAAAGTGGAGAAAACAGAAGACGACTGTTGTAGAAGTCAGGGCAGAGGTGACTGGGGCAAGGTCTTAGGTTGAGGCAGGTGTCCTGTAGGGAAGGCTGATGACCGTCACGGGGTGGGGAGGAAGGAGGGCCCGAAAACAAGATCACAGGTCTCTGAGCAGTTTGTGGACTCCTAGTTTAAAGTGGGACATAATCTGTTAGAGACACTCCTTCTACTCATCAGTTTAGCAGCGTTGTATAACAAACTATTGTTTAGTTTATTATTAAGCAAATTGTTCTGTAAATATCTTGAGTTTTGAATTGGCTACAAACGCAAGAAAGCAGAGATTTTGGTTAGCTCACAGGTCCGAACTGCAGCCCTACCTGTCCTGCTGTCCTCCTCCTTGTTTCTTGTGTCTGTCGGTGTTGGTGTTCACATTTGGGCACTTTCGAGGCTGTAGTGCTTTATTAGCTGCCACTAGTTTCTGTAGTGACACTTTGCACTACCACCTGCAGGGTGTTGATGTCCTTGTCCATAGGACTGACATGCTACTGCTTGATGTTAAGCCACAAGCTTCAAACTCACTAGACTCTCCTGTTGCGGGACTACTTGCCCCCCCCCCATCAGCAATCCCCCAACCTACCAGCCCCTGACTCCATGCACTCCTACTTGTCGTTCAGACTCCCCTCAGCTCCCAAACCTCCTCTCCATGTCTCATAGACTATCCTCCCCCATCGCCCCATAACTCCTCCCCGGCACCATGCTCCGCCATGCCCTCTATAACCACTCTCAGCGTCACTCCCCAGTGCACCTCTCCCCGCCCCGACTCCCACGCCGTCCTCCTGTCCCCCACCCCCACCTCTCCTCCCCCAGCCTCCCCATGCTTCTCCCTCACGCCCCCATCCCCACCTCCCACGCCCTACCTCCCGCACCTTCACTCCCCTGACATGATCACCTCCTGCACCATACACCTCCCCCACACGCACCCCCTAAATGACACTCCCTGCACCATACCCTCCCCCCCATCCTCCACCCCGCCCCCATCGCCTCCCCTGCATGCCCCATACCTTCCTCCCCAGCCCCATCTCCCCACCGCCTACCTCATACCTCCCTCAGCCCTCCTCCCCCCCCCAGCCTACCTCCTCACCTCCCCCACGCCCCCATACCTCACTCCCTCCCATCGCCCCATACCTCCTCACCTCCCCCACGCCCCCATACCTCCTCACCTCCCCCAACCTATAACTCCCCCGCCCCCATAACCTCACTCAACCTCCGCCACCGATAAGTCCCACCCACGCCCATACACTCCTCACCTGCCCCCACTGCCCCACTCTACCTACTCGCTACATCTACCTTCCCCCACGCCCCCATGCCTCCTCACCTCCCCACAGCCCCCATACCTCTTCACCTCCCCCCACGCCCCCTATTATCCTCACCTCAACCACGACCCACATACCGAACACTGCCCCATCCACCCATGTCCACACACCCTACCCACTGACACCCCAATAGGTCCAGGTTAATCCGCCGCACAGACCAACCATAATCAAGTCACAAGAAATAACTCCCCCACACAGACCAAACTCACAGTAACCAGCACTTCAAAGTTCAACAATGCCGAAAGAAAATATACCACGTACTCCAAAGCCAAAGTGAATCTCAAAAAACCCAGAAAAATCCCCCACGCACCCACCGTCCTCACACTCCCCAACACTCGTCCTCACATCCAACGCATGCTCGCATACCCCAACGCCCCCATAGCTCTCACCTCCCCCACGCCCCCATACCTCCTCACCTCCCCCACGCCTCCATACCTCCTAACTCCACCGACCCCATTAGTACTTCACCTCCCAAGCCACCATAACCTACTCACTCTCCCCACGCCCCCATACCTCTCAACTCCCATAAACCACACCACAATAACTCCTCACACTCCCCAATGCCCCCATTAACCTCCTAGCCACCCACGCCCCCATTACTACTCGTCACTACCCCCATTGCACAGCCAAACACACTAACTATAACTCACCTCTAAAGCACCCCCATTACCTCTCACCTCCCCCACGCCCCAACCATCACCCCAAACATAACTAACATTCTCCCCAGCACACCAAATACCCATACGTCTTCACCTACCCCAAGCCTTCCAAACTGGGCATCCTTTACCACCTACACCACCAGCCCCATATTACTAACACTGACCATTAAATCACACCCCGTAACAATATAAAACTACCCAGCACATATTAACTACAATCACACCCCATATAACTCAAGGAAAAAAGCAATAAGCATACTAAACTGCAAGAGGACATCCTTGCTGACAGAGCTAGGGACAGTTGATTTACAGAGTATCGCATACTCCCACTTCAACAATCTCTCTGTCTCCAGGACACCTGCTGCTGAAGCCCTCCTGCAGCCATCTCCTGCTTTGCCACACATGTGGCTGTATGTTCCCTGTACCTGCATTCTTGCCTCCCCCTCCCCGCACGTGTCTTCTCAGTGAGTCAGCGTCTGTGAGAAAATACAGCGACAGCTCCCCCTGCTCCTGCTGCCGCCTCCATTAGCTTCATTCTGCTTGTGGACTCAACCCAGCCCTGGCCTCCCAGGCCCACCAGAGTGCCGTGCCCCGCCTGCTGTCCTCTCCATACTGGTCATCCTCTGCTTAAAGGACCTGCCTTGTGGCAGTGTTTCAGACACCACACCTTCACAATCTGTGGTGGTTTGAATGAGAATGTCCCCCATAGGCTCCAAGTATCCGGACATTTTGTTCCTGTGCTGGATAGCTTTAGTGTCAACTTGACACACCTGGGTTGAGGGAGCCTCAGTTGGGGAATTGGCTCCAATTGGATTGGCCTGTGCGCCACAATCTGTGGAGTATCTCCTTGAGGTCGGAGCAGTGTTGCGGGGAGGCTCAGCCCACCAAAAAGTTGGTTGGCCACCGCCTGGGCAGGTTGTTTGTGTACTGTATAAGAAGGCGGTGGGATTGAGCCAGGGGAGGGGCACAGCCAAGTGAATCAGCAGTCCTCCATGGCCTGTGCTTCAGACTCTGCCTCAAGGTTCCTGCCATGAGTTCCTGCCATTGGTCCCTGAGTGGATGAACTGTGAACCAGGAGATGTAGCTGAAATAAACCCTTTCCTCCCCAAGTTGGGTGGCAGTCAGAGTGTTTGTCGCAGCAATGGAAGACAAAATAGGACAGAAATTGGTACCAGAAGAGTGGTGTATTTCTGTGAGATCTGACCTGGTGTTTGGTGAAGGATTGTGGAGGCGTTTGGCACTTTGGCCGCTGGGAATCAATTGAATGCCTAAGAATTTCATTGTGTGGACTCTGGTGCAGTTTTGCTGAAGGATTGTTGTAGAAGATGGAGGCCTGGCTGTGAAAGTTTCTAGTTTCAAAGGGGAACAGAGATATCAGACTGTGTAATCTGTGGGTTTCTGGTCAGCTGGGCTGAAGAATCAGCTGTAAAGTAACAAGAGATCAGAACCTGAAAGTGAAAGCTTTGTTGTACTAGGACTCAATTGATGCTGGTACCGGGGCTGAAAAACAGTGTAAGTAGCAAGAACAGCATCACTTGTGGTGAAATCTTCTGGGAAGAATTTGTTCAGGTCAGCCCACACAGAAGCTGTGTTCCAGACGGGGCCTGAGCCTCCATCTCAAGCCAGAAGCAGGATTGGTAATGTGTAGAGTCTCCTATATGGTTCCGGTGTTGAATTTGAGGGGGTCACAGAGAGCAACACGAGGCTTGCACTGTGAGAGGTCAGGAAAAGACCATTGGTTGGAAGTGGCAACTAGGTTTGCAGTGAAGACCCCTAGGATTGCAGGGGTCATAGAGAGAGAGCTGAGGCTTTGCATAAGGAGAGGTCAGAAGGACCATTGTGAAAGGTGCAGCCTCATTTCAGTAGGCGCCACAGCTTTTTGGAGACTGCCAGGACCATGGGACAAACCACCAAGAGACGCGTGTAGGTGTAAGAATGGAGTCAGCCTGGGCTTTGATGGATTGAGCCTCGTGTTGTGTGTCCAGGGACGGCAGCGTCGGAGAGGGGGAGCTGCCAGAACCCTTGGAGCCCAAAAGATCGTAGTGATCCCATGGATGTCCAGCCTTGAGCTACTTGCTGGACTTAGGTTCTTGTTTGCGAGTGCCTGGATTCTTCCCTTAAAAGTACTTGTTTTGGATTTTACAGAAGCTCCCAAGTTAAGGAGACTTTTATCAGACTGTGACTTTTAAAGTGTTTGGACAGTTTAAGGACTTGTGGGCTTTTAAGGTTGTACTTTCCTTAGGTTGTGATTAACTTAAACATCATACTTTGGGGAATAAAATGAAAGGTGGGTGGGTTAATGTGATTTTGTGTTTTGCGTTGTGCAACGTTGACAAGGGAGTCAATTGTGCTGGATAGCTTAGTGTCAATCTCGAACTCCTGGGTTTGAGGGAGCCTCAGTTGGGATTGGGGAATTGGCTCCATTGGATTGGCCTGTGGCCACATCTGTGGAGTATTGTCTGGATGGTTGAGCAGTGTGGGAGGACCCAGCCCACAAGAGTGGTGCCACCCTGGGCAGGTTGTTGTGTACTGTATAAGAAGGCGGGCCAGGGAGCAAGCCAGTGGACAGCATTCCTCCATGGCCTGTGCTTCAGCTCCTGCCTCCAGGTTTCTGCCTTGTGCTTCCTGAGTGATGAACTGTGAACCAGGAGATGTAAGCTGAGTAAACCCTTTCCTCCCCAAGTTGGTGTCAGAGTGTTTTGTCACAGCAATGGAAGACAAACTAGGACAGTTCCCAATGGATGGTGCTGTTTTTGGGGGTCTTAGAAGGTGTGGCTGGAGGAAGCACGTCACTGGGCAGGCTGAGAGAGTTCAACAAGCCTTGCCAGTCTCCAGTTGCTCTCTGCTTCCTGTGCCTGCTGGAAGATATGAACCTCAGCTCTCTGCTCCAGCTCCTGCCACCATGGCTTCCCACCACAATGGACTCTTCATTCCCTGGAACTGTCAATCATAAGCTCAAATAAACTCTTCCTTTTAGAAGTTCCCTTGGTCATGGTGGTTCTATCACAGCAACAGAAAAGCTACTAACACACCATCTTAGGACTTTTTGCACACTCCTTTTCAAGAACACATTCCCAGAATGGGTACCTCTGTTGCCTTCTTTCCCTCAGCTTAGTTACTGCCGTGAAGTTCTTTCTACCCTCTATGGAACTATCGGGTTTATTCTTTGATCTGGTGCCTCATAGTGTTGGCTGCTGGGCCTGTGGGACACCTGAGTTACTCCCGTGTTTGATAAGTGATAATGGATTGTTGTAAGAGAGTTACCTTGCCTGTCTAGCTACTGGGCCTCTCAAGAGGCTCGTGCCTGAGGACCCAGGGCAGCGCAGGCAGCGGCTGTCTGCAGCTCACTCCAGACAGGGTTCTAGCTGCTCTGCACCTTCAGCTGTGTCCCATTCGTGATTCCTGTGCACTGTCCAGCCATTTTTTTCACATTTAAGTGGCTGTAGAAAACATGGGAGGGAGTAGCAGCTCATTTGCAGAGCTCTTCGAGAGTTCCAGGTAAGGGTTAAAGGCTCTCACCTCAGAGCCCTGCAGTGTGTGCTTGGAGCACCTCTGTGTGGGCCACAGTTCTACCTCACTTTGCATTTGGAGCTTACTGTGGACTACACTTTGAATTAGGCACTTTGTGGTGTAGATTTGGTTGTTCTTGGACATGCCCATGAAAGGGCACCAAAGGCCCCTGTTGGGTGGTGGGTCCAGTCTGAACCTAATCTCTGACTGACTAGAGGGTCTTTCTTCCCTTGCTCTGCTACCTCATTATTACACCTTGTAGTTGTTTTTAAATTGTTCAACAAGCTATTGAGTTGAAAAGTCAGCATTTGGAAGCAAGGTTACTGGAAGGCATTGGTGGGGACTCGGCTGCTATCCCCCACCCCCTTTCGAGGTGATGGAGATGGAGCCCACAGCCATGGGCATGCTGGAGAGGCGTGCTCCCCACTGTCCTCCCTTAGCTCAAAGGGCAGCACCATGGTGCACAGCCCCATGTTTGGCCACCTCTCCAGAATGTAGAACACAGAGCACTCAGTGTAGCATGCAGTGTAGTAATTTGAAACAGTTTTTATTATTTGCCTTCATTTAGGTGGTAAAAATACTTTTTCTGATCTTTGATATTTCTCTTTGCTTGGTAATATCTTGTTTTAGCAGGAAACATGTATATTTTAAATAGTTAAGAAATTTTCTATAAATGTGTAATAACATTTCTTTTCTTAAAATGATTACTAGGGACTGGAGAAGATGAGGACTATGTTGATGATTTTAATAGGTAAGAACTGAGGTGAATATGTAATTTATGTTTATACATAATTCTGAATACAGATAAGTCACAAAATTACATTAGGGCTTACTTCATTGTACTTGAGTCTCAAGTACCTTCTTCATTAGAATATGGACATGTGTATGTTGTGTTGAGGGGATGGGAAGAATAAATAACCACATGAAGGCAGTATTGTTTGTCAGTGGTGGGGATTGTCTGTCTGCTTGCAACATAAAAAGATTGCCATCTGGGTTGAAGAGATGGCTCAGCAGTTAAGAGCACTGGCTACTCTTGCAAAGGACCCAGATTCAATTCCCAGCACCCATATGGTGGCTAACAGCAGTCTATAACCCCAGTTCCAGGAGATCTGATGCTTCTGACCTCTGAGGGCATTGCATGACACAGGTGTACATATACATCAGCAGTACACTCAGCACACTCATACACATTTTTTTTTTTTTCTTTTCGAGACAGGGCCCCAGCTCTCCTAGAACTCACTATGTAGACCAGGCTGGCCTTGAACTCCTTTTTTTGTTTGTTTTGTTTTTTGTTTTTTATTTTTTGGTCTTTTCGAGACAGGGTCTCTCCGTAGCCCCAGCTGTCCTGGAACGTACTGTGTAGACCAGGCTGGCCTTGAACTCACAAAGATCTGCCTGCCTCTGCCTCCCAAGTGCTAGGATTAAAGGCGTGTGCCACCACACCTGGCGGCCTTGAACTCTTACTTTTTTTTTTTTGTCTTTTTGAGACAGGTCTCCCTGTAGCCCCAGCTGGCTTGGGACTCGCTGTGTAGACCAAGCTAGCCTTGAACTCAAAGATCTGCCTGCCTCTGCCTTCAAAATGCTGGGATTAAAGGCGTGTGCCACCATGCCCAGCTGTAAAGTTGTTTTTTTGTTTTTGTTTTTGTTTTTTAGTTTTTTGTTTTTTTTAGATTACTGTCTTGCACTGTTTTTCTGGCTCATGTGACATTACCAAACATTCTGTGCAAGTTATTTTCTTACACGAATTACTTACTAGTATGGAAGTGATACTTGTTGTGGATATGGTGAGAAAATGCAAATTACATGCCTGAAAATTTCCACAGCTTTCTTCTGAGTAGAAGTTCATGTTTGTTTATTATAATAATGTATTATACAGTGTTTTGGAGACAATATTGTGTAGTAGGCAGCATTTGAGAAGTTCAGACTTGCTGCTGCTTGGTGAGTTGAGTCTCACCTGCTGAATGAGCTCACTTGATGCTGCTGCCCTTCCTAGGTTGTCTTTGATTATATATATCAGATTGATATTTAATGTTGCTCTGTGCAACTTAAAGTATTAAATATATGAACAATGATATTCTTCAGAGTCCTTTTTCTTTTCCCTCTTATAATCAGTGCAAGCCATCGCTCAGAGAAAAGTGAGCTGAGTATTGGTGAAGAGATTGAAGAAGACCTTTCTGTGGGAGCAGACGACATCAACCCCAGTGATAAAGTAAGCTGCTAAGCAAAGTCCGGTTGAGTGCTGGCTTTGCCTTTTTGTTGATTTACTATGAGCTTCATAAATTTATACAAACTAGTAGGAAAACAGTTGAAAATTGAGGAAAGTCTGTGACTTTTACCTACTCCAAGTATGTGAAGATGAGGTAGTGTTCACTTGACACTTTGGTATTTAAGTGCTTCTGACAGACCCAAGTCAGGGGCCCTGGGCTTGCTTTGGGGACAGTGGGATAAGGACTGAAGTCAGAGTTGTCCCTGTGGACTTGCAGGTAGAGGCTGTATCCATAGCGCATCTTGATCATCACAGACAAGCCAGGCAGGACAGCAGAAGGAACCAGCCTTGGCACGAGGTAGAGCCAGGAATCCGAGGTCCACAGCGGAGCTTTTCATATAGTAGAGACAAGAACACACTGGACAGCAGGCTGCGCATCTCTCTGCCTGCATCCAGAGCCGTTCAGCTCGGGGAATGTCTGTCCTCATAGTGTGGGGTCTTTGGCTAGCAGATGGCTACTCCCTCTAGAACAAGATGGACTCCCACAATGCCGTGACTGTCCATGGGGAGGAGGCCTTCAAGAAAGGTTGGGTTTACAATGAAACAGTAATGCCAGGATCAGCAGCATTCAGAGTTACATTATTTTTAAATGTGTTCGGTTTCTTTAGTTTCTAGTTTGGATTTTTTGAGATAAAGTCCTGCTCTGAAGTATTAATACATAAATGGTATTGTGTGAATTGTCTCTCATTACTGACCCAGTACATACGTAAATAACTAATTGATTCTTCTCTTACCTTTTCACTCCTGGTCATCCACAAGAGGCCAAGAAACAAATTGAACTCATACCAAAGACACTACTGAGGATTATTTTGTCAGTTTCTATGATAGAGTTTAACTAGAGATAGCCAAACTTGGCCTGTCAGTAATATCACAGACTTCAAACCAGGAATAAGGGGATTGGAGATTTAGCTCAGCGGCCAAGCACTAGTGTAGCAAGCATAAGGCCTTGGGTTCCATCACCAGCAGTGACTAGCACTAAATGTAAGAGGGGAAAGATAAGAAAAAGAATAACTGGCATCATTCAGAGTTTCTCAACACTGAGATAAGATCAGGAGTAAGGGAAGAGTACCCACTTTGACTCCACACAGTACTGTCAGGGAGGACATCCAAGTAGGGACGGGAGAAGTCATGTTGTCGCTGTTGTGTAGTTGGCTTGACCAAGAGTCTGCCAGAAAGCTAGTAGAGCTGATCTACAGACTCCAGAGTTGCAGGAAACAAAAGCATAAAAATCAGTAGCAGGCTGGGCATGGTGGTGCACATCTTTAATCCTAGAGTCAGCGGCAGGCGGATCTCTGTGAGTTCAAAGCCAGCCTGGTATACATATCAAATTCCAGGCCAGCTGGGGCTACAGGGAGACCCTGTCTCAAAAAGACAAAAAAAAAAAAAACTATCATATTGTTTGTTTGTTTTTTTTGCTTTTTTGCTTTTTTTTTTGGGGGGGTCTTTTTGAGACAGGGTCTCCTGTGTTGTTCCTGGAACTCACTATGGAGCTTTTTGAACTCACGGAGATCTGCCTGCCTCTGCCTCCCAAGTGCTGGGATTAAAGGCATGCACCAGCACACGCAGCCTGAATATATGTTTTATCTGAACCAATGACACCTGTTTCCAAGACACACAGACACTAAGTGTTCCCTAGCTTGTAAAATCCCTGAAAAGACTGGAAGCTACTGGTAGTCCAGTAACTATGAATGTCCCAAAGACCCAGACCATAATCTATCAATACCATTTTGCTGAATCAAACCACAAAGCAAGTAACAAAAAACAAGTGAGTTCAAGGCCAGCCTGGTCTACAGAGTGAGTTCCAGGACAGCTGGGACTACAGGGAGACCCTGTCTCAAAAAGACAAAAAAAAAAAAAAAAATACAGAACACTGTCATTACATCAGAAAATGAGATATATCAAATATTCTCAAGATCATCAAGGTGAAAAGACATCAACTGGCCTAAAGTAAGAAAAACTGTATAGAAAGAATAGTAACTGAGGGGCTGGCAAGACAGCTCAGCAGACACTTGCCACCAGCCTGATGACCTGATTTTGATCCTCAGTTCCTACATGGTGAGAAGAGAGAGCTGACTTCTGCAAGTTGCCTCTTACGTCAACACACATACTGTGGCATGTGTGCACATGCATGCTACCCCCCATACACACAAATAAATAAATGTAAAAAAAAAAACTTTTTAAAAGGAGTAAAAGGGGCAGGAGATGGCTAAGTGGTTTAAAGCACTGGCTGCTCTTATAGAGGTTCTGGGTTCAATTTCCAGCACCCACATCATAGTTAACAACAGTCTGTTACTCCAGTTCCAGGAGGGCAAAGTCCTTTTCTGGCTCCTGTAGGTATTGCACAACATGGGTACACTTAATACATGGAGAAAAAAAACACTCATCCATGAAAGTCAAAAATATTTTTAAAATGAGCAATAACTTTCAATGGGTCAAAAGATATTTAACAGATTTAGATCTATAAATTAATGAAGATACAAAAAAAAATCTTGGCCAACAAGATGGCTCAGCGGGTAAGGTGCTTAAAGATGCTCGCTGTATAAGCATTCCATAAAGACAATAAATGAGAACTGAAACCACAAAGTTGTACTCTGACCTCCACGCAGAAACACACATAGTAATAATTTTAAAAAAATCTAAAAATCCGGGGCTGGAGAGATGGCTCAGCAGTTAAAAGAGCACTGACTGCTCTTGCAGAGGACCCGGGTTCGATTCCCAGCACCCAATGGTGGCTGAGAACCCTTTTAACTCCAGTTTCCAGGGGAACACCGACACCACTCTTCTGACTCCCGCAGCATTGCACACACACAACACACATACACAAAAAAAATACTCATACAAATAAAAATAATAGGGGCTGGAGCGATGACCTAGCGGTTAAGAGCACCGACCGCTCTTGCAAGGACCCGGGTTTCGATCCCAGCACCCACATGGTGGCCAAGAGCCGTCTGAAATTCCAATTCCAGGAGAACCCAGTTCCAGGGGAGTCCGACCCCCTTCTGACCTCCGCGGCATTGCCCGATCATGGGTGCACAGACTTGCATGCAGACAATACATTCATACACATAGGAAATAAATAAAATTTAAAAAAAAATTAAAAAAAAAATAAAAAAAAATAAAAATAATAAAAAATTTTTTAAAAAAAAAATCTAAAAAATCCTAAAAAGTTAGAGTTGACTCTATTAAATGAATCCATTATTTGAAAAGTGCAAATAAAGAGAATTAAAGATGATCTTTCCTTTCTGTTATGAACTGGACCTCAGAGTAACCAAAGAACATATGTTTCTGGGGCTGGAGAGATGGCTCAGCTGTTAAGAGCACCGACTGCTCTTGCAGAGTACCCGGGTTCGATTTTCAGCATCACATGGTGGCTAAGAATGGTCTTTAAAGCTGGGACATGGTTGGCGCCATCACCTTTAAATCCTAGCACTCGGAGGCAGAGGCCAGTAGATCTCTGTGAGTTCAAGGCCAGTCCCATAGGTATAGNATATATATATATATATACACACACACACACACATATATATATATATATATATATATATATATATATATTCATTGGTCCAACTGATTTATCCCATTCACATTCTTCAGTATAGTTTTTCTGTGGTGTGTGTGCGTACGTGTGTCTGTGTGTTTGTGTGTGTGTGTGTGTGTGTTGGGATTCAAAGCCAGGGCATAAAATATATATTCAGGCTAGGTGTGGTGACACATGCCTTTAATCCCAGCATCAGGAGGCAGAAGCAGGTAGATCTCTTTGTGAGTTCTGGGCCAGCTTGGTGTACAGGGAGACCCTGTCTCAAAAAGGCCAGGGCCTTATCTTAGGTAAGCACTTTATTGCTGAGCTATATCTCCAGCCCTAAAGGATTGAAAAAAAAGATTTATTTTATTTTATTAATTTTTTTGGCACATACACAAAACTTTGAAAATACAAATCAGTACTATGGCTCCTCATAGCAGTCATTTGTGATTGTTTTCTTTGTGGTTTCAGTTTGTAAGGATTCTTTTTCATTTAATTTTATTTAAATATTGTTTATATATCAAAGTTTAATTTCCCAAATGGAATACACTGTCCTCCTTCCTGTTTCCCTTTATCTGTAGATAACTCCCTTTTATTTTATTTTTTTATTTCTGTATGTGTATGAATGTACTGTCTGCATGTAGGTTTGTGCACCCGTGTCATGCAATGCCGCGGAGGTCAGAAGAGGGTGTCCGATTCCTCTGGAACTGGAGTTCTCCTGGAATTGGAGTTACAGACGGTTCTCAGCCGCCATGTGGGTGCTGGGGACCGAACCCGGGTCCTCTGTAAGAGCAGACGGTGCTCTTAACCGCTAGGCCATCTCTCCTGTCCGTGCTCTTAACTGCTAGGCCATCTTTCCAGCCCCGATAACCCCCTTTTATTTTATTTTATTTTATTTTTTTTTTTTGTATGTGTATGAATGTATTGTCTGCATGCAGGCTGTTCAGGTGGTGATGGGTTTTTTTGTTTTGTTTTGTTTTCTCTCCTCCCCTCCCCCCTCCCTTCCCCCTCTCCCCTCTTTTCTCTTTTCTCTTTTCTCTTTTCTCTTTTCTCTGAAGAGATAACTCTAAAAGTTTCCAGTCAGATAGTTACATACCAAGACCACTGTAAGACGGAGAAGATTTATTTAAAAGGATTTTACCTCTAGTATTTCTTTGTATCCAAAGAATAACAGTGAGAGGGTGTGGAGAGCCCTGAGAGGAGAGTCTGGCAGGACTTGTTTTCCCTGTGCTCCTGGTGCAGGGCTGGTCCCGGTGGGCTCTGCTAAGGGTATAGTCTGACGAGGACTTGTTCTCCCTGTGCTCCTGGTGCAGGGCTGGTCCCGGTGGGCTCCACTAAGGGTATAGTCTGGCAAGGACTTGTTCTCCCTGTGCTCCTGGTGCAGGCCTGGTCCCGGTGGGCTCCGCTAAGGGTATAGAATGAGACCGTGCGTAAATCCTAACAATACACTTGGGAAATGAATTGCTCCATACTAACTCTTTTCTTTCTTTTGAACAACAAAGCTTGATGACCTCACACAAGACCTGACTGTCTCCCAGCTCAGTGACATTGCAGATTATCTGGAAGATATTGCATAGGCATGAAGAAAGAAGTGTTCTGGTCAACAAAGGACTCATGGCTCCACTTCCCCAGACAATCACTCTTAGCTGGAATGTGTGCTCCTACTGGTGCCTTGCAAAAAGACTGCAGATATTTTTAAAAGTGAACTTTTCATTTTAGGAAGCAAAGTACTTCCTATATGAGCCCATGTTTAGAAGATTTGCTATCCTTAATTTGTATTTAACTGTGGAAATTATCTGTATTCAAGTTCATTACAGGAAGGAACCCATGAAAACACCAGTGTTAAGAGCATAAAGAGGCATCAGGAAAGCCCTAAGTTTGCACAGCTCTGTATATGTGGGTGTTGGTGCACAGTGAGCTTCAAACCCTTAGCTTTAGCCATCTGGAAGCTTACCCACTTAGTATATTTTCATATTAGGTGGTTCGGCCCGTAGTCAGTGAAACGGCCTGGGAAATTCATGATGCTAAAGCATTAACACAAGTTAAATTGGATCTATCAACTTTATTTTCTATATCCTTCCATTTGGAAGGTTTGTTAGACCATTAAGGTTATATTATAAAGTTCTCTCTGTGCTACTAGCTTTGCTTGTTTTAAAGAAATCCAGAAGTACAAAAAAAAAAAATTGAAGCCGGGCGTGGTGGTGCACGCCTTTAATCCTAGCACTTGGGAGGCAGAGGCAGGCGGATCTTTGTGAGTTCAAGGTCAGCCTGGTCTACACAGTGAGTTCCAGGACAGCTGGGGCTACAGGGAGACCCTGTCTCAAAAAGACCAAAAAAAAGAAATCCAGAAGTGGTTAGAATTTTAGTGTGTAGGCTTGTCCATAGCAGTTAACATTCAGGTCATTGTTCTTCCTGTTGTCTGTGAAGCAACATTAGTCGCAGGCTCTCTGCTTACAGTTACAGTGAAAATATTAAATACCAAAATGCATCTGAAACCATTAAGCAGTGCTTTTATTTCAGATCTGTAAGTTTATTACATTTAAATCCAAATTGGAACGAAATAGTAGTAATGGCCTAAGACCATACATACTCAGTTTGACCAACTTTATACACTGTACATAATTTCATTGTCCTTTAAAAACAGAACCAATAGAATTTCTGGCAGTTTATAGCATTGGATGTTGTGCTATAGTGATACAGGTCACTGACATTTGTAATGCTAACTAAAACTGCAAATAGGAAAAACAGATCAATGCATGCATATTCATAGAAACATAAAGATATGATTGTATTAAACTTTTATACTTTTTTACAATTATGATTATTAAAAGTTACCCTTAATAAAAATAGAAAATAGATATAATTCATGAATCTTGGTGAGCAGTGCTGTGGTTTGCATCGATGCCACTTTTCCATTTTATAGCTGCCTGAGTATTACACTGACATTTAGCAGACCGTGAGTGCAGAGGAAGTGAAGATTTAGTCAGGACTGAGGCTATTTAACATTAGTATCTGGCTTTTTAACATTTAAGTGAAACTGAGCTCTGAACATGAAGAGGAAGTCGGGCATGAGGGTGGCATGGAGACCTGTCTGTCCTTAGTCTTGTCAAGTCTGCTTTTCATGCTTTATACACAGCATGTGAAGAGTTGCATGTGCTTATAAACGGCATTGCCTCCTGTGGATACTTCCTAAAAGCACTATAGTTCTGTTGAGCCTCGAGTCTGGACCACATGGGTATTTTTAATGACACTACCTTTGAGTGAACGGATCTGGCAGAGTAGAGTGTGGAAGACTTGGCAAGAGCTGGAAAGTGAATTTGTTACCGAAAGACTGACCTTTTCATGATCCTTAGGAGGGTGGGGAGAAAAGGCCGAATTGAAATTGAGTCCTCTGCACTGCTTACAGGTATTGACTAATTCCATATAATGTACCATTCAACAAGAAAAAAGTTCCCACATGTACTCCCTGCTTAGCATTGTTAACCTGTTTAAAATGTGAAATAGCAGGTTCTGCATGTGATTAATGTTTCTCTTATTAAAATGTTGACCCATGACAACCTGTATTTTACAGTAGAGTTGTTTGTTGTGGTCTTTTTTGAGATGGGGTCTCCCCTAGAGCCCCAGCTTGTCTGGATCTCAAAGATCCACCTGCTTCTCCCTCCAGAGTGTTGGGATTTAAGTTGTACACTACCGTGCCCAGCACTTGCAGTGGAGTTTTTAAACTGCTGATAATAAGCCTTGATTGTTAAAAGTGCTGTGCCATTTCCTATGGACAAGCATGTCTCTTGTGCCACTGGTGTGGCAGCAGCAGTCTGGGTCCTGCCTTACTGTTCCTCCTCCTCCATCTCCCTCTGCTCATTGTCCCAGAGCCAAGTAGTGCAGTCCATGCAGCTTCTGCACCACAGTGGGCTCGACTTGCTGGTGTTTGCTCCGCATGTCTGACTTCCCCAAAGTAGCACAAGGCTGATTTGACTCGTTTTTTTTCCCCCCCGAGAAGCCTGCAGACTAGAACCACTATCCGCCCCCATTTACTCTCCTGCTTTGTTCATCTTTCATTGTGCAACTTCCTGGGTCTATTCACACTAGGTAGTGTACCAACATCAGACCAAAGAAACTGTTCCATTCAAGTCCAGCTTAGTGAAGCAGTGATTTTATTGGGTCTACTTACAGGAACACGGTGACCTGGTAGCTACATTGCCAAAAAGACCACACCACACATGTCCACTCTTACCCAGCATCCCTGGAGCTTTCTAGAACTTGGAGTCCTTCCACAGGAAGAGTATCCTCCCAGAGTAACTGTGACCCTTGTATGACCTTAAGGAGGGGCCACTTTTGTTACTTTCTGAGCTTCCTGAGTGTATGAGTCTCCCTGGATTCCTGGGTGATTGAGCCTGGGGCAGGAAGTGTTTGAGTTTGAAGGAGATAGTTATATAACACTCATACTCTGGAGCAGTGTCGCCTGTTTGTATACATTGTTGTCTGTGCAGCCATGAGAGTAGGGACTTTTTAATTTTTTTTAAATTTTATTTATTTCTGTATGTGTATGAATGTAGTGTCTGCATGCAGGTCTGTGCACCCATGTCGTGCAATGCCGCGGAGGTCAGAAGAGGGTGTCAGATTCCCCTGGAGCTGGAGTTCTCCTGGAACTTGAGTTTCAGACGGTTCTCAGCCGCCATGTGGGTGCTGGGGATTGAACCCAGGTCCTCTGTAAGAGCGGTCGGCGCTCTTAACCACTAGGCCATCTCTCCAGTCCTGAGAGTAGGGACTTTTACAAACATCTCTGTATACCTAGAATGGCATTTGGGTCCCTAACGTGTATTCAGTAAATCAGTTTGTAAACAGTTTTTAAGGACTGCAGAGGAACAGATATCCAGGCAGCTGCCCTAAGCACAGTGTCACAGTTCAGGTCACCATCCATCCCAGCTTTGAGGCTGCAGCTGCAGGCAGCAGGAGCAGGTCTGTAGTTCAGGGAACTGCTTCAGCTGAAGCCACTGGAGCAGTCCCCTCACATGGAGGTAGAGCTGCAGAGCAGCTCCCAGGCTGTGGGTGAGGGAGGGGCCAAACAGAAGCACACCCCTGGCCTGGAGCACCAGATTTCACCCTAGCCCTTCTAACAGGCCGTACTGCTGGTCCCCCTGTTCTAGGGAGAGACCAAGTTCAAAGGAACTTTCAGCAGGCCAAGCAGTTGACCTGTCGGGCAACTTAGAGACTGGGGTAACTTTTTAACCTAGAAGACCACTATGAAAAGAAGGACCGGGATTTTTTTTTTTTTTTTTTTTTTTTTAATTCTCGTTCAGGCTGGTCTCAAACTCCTGGGCTCCATCCTGTCACAGTCTGAAGCATCTGGGTCTGTAGTACATGCCATTGTGCCTGGCCCTGAAATGAATTTGGGTTTAAAATTATGGGGTTGATTCAGGCTGAAAGGTGGAGTGACTAGAATTCAAAGAATTCAAAGAATTCTCTTTCCAAAATGGCCAAGATGACAAGAATAGTTGGGAAACTTGGCCAGGGCCCTCCCCTCACCACCAACAGGTCAGCACTGAAGTAGTGACGGCAAAGCATCCTAGGTAGAAAATAAGATGCTCCTGGGTAGAGTGCTCCAAAAAGGCAGTCCCCAGAAGATAGTTTCTGGATATAGAATTTATACCTCGCCTGCACTTTGTGCTCAACTGGAGCCCAAGAGGGGCACCCAGACCCCAGTACCCTCACTTAGTGTCCACACAGGAAGGGACAAGGGGACCACACCCTTCAACCGTACCCAATTGACACCTAGGAAGGCAGATCCCCCAGTTCACGTGGTGCTGGAGGTGGGGCCGAGCTGGGTTTTTCTAGGCAGCAGATCTCCAGGGTCCCAGGTCACTGCTGTCTGCCATCCCTATTTGCTCTGCCTGCGTGCCTGCTGCCAATAGGCTGATTACTGGAGCGCCTTCTGAAGCCCGGCCGGCTATAGCTGAGACCCAGGAGATCGCCAACAAGGTGAAGCCACAGCTCGAAGAGAAAGAAAACCAGAAGTTCCCTGTCTTTAAAGCCGTATCCTTCAAGATCCAGGTGGTGGGTGGCCACAAGAACTATATCAAGGTTGACGTTGGTGATGATAAATACGACCACTTGAAGATATTCCAGGCTCTCCTTCATGAAAACCAGCCCTTGACCTTGACTGCCTACCAGACCAATAAGCAGAAAAATGATGAGCTGACCTTCTAATTTCCCAGTCCATGTGCCACATAATTCATTGTTTCAATCTGTGTAGGGACCATGACATGAGAACCCCTCTGTGGAGCCTCTGTAATGGGGGATGGGGTTCACCAGCTTCTCTTACTTGGTGATTCCCAAACTGTGTTGTGTTTCTTTCTTCCAATTATTTTCCTAATGCTCTATCTGATCTATCTCTAAATAACATATTTTTCTAAGTTAAATATTTATATATATATATATATATATATATATATATTTAAGAAAAATAAATGAAAGAATTTATACCTCATAAAACAGCCTTCCTGGACCTGGAGAGATGGCTCAGCAGAGAAGAACACTTGTTCTTCCAGAGGACCTGGGTTTGATTCTCATCATCCACATGTGGCTAACAACCATCAGTAACTGCAGTTCCAGGGGATCTGAGGCCCTCTTCTGGTTTCCATGGGCATTGCATGACACGGTGCCCTTAAAACACATGCAGGCAATGCACTCACACTCATATAAATAAAGCAGCCTTCCCTCCAGAATATGTCAGACAAGGTGAGGTGGGCCAGCTCCTCTGTCATCAGAAGTTAATGCTGTGACTGCTTCCGGGCAGGGGTGACTGAGCTCCACTGCCTCAGCTTCTAGAAGTGTGCTGTCCATGTCTGCCTGCCTGCCCAGCAGCTATGTAGGTTACAGCTTGCCTTCTGCAGGTCAGCCCCTCTTCCTGAGAAACTGGAATGGCAAAGGGAAGGCTCCGATGGCCGACAGTCTCACTGTGTAGGGAGTTTCTGGTGTGAGGGTGGGTGGACAAAGGTGTCCAGGATGTTTCTCTGTATTCACCCTGACCTGCAGGGTTTTCAGCTAGGGTCCGGGGAGAGAATAACCTGAATTAAGAGACAAAAAACCAAACACAAGGAGAAGACCAGGTCTATAATCTGATCGAGGTCTCATTGTCTTTATTGGGTGCAGAGTTTATATGGACAAGGGAGTGGGAAATTTGTGGCGGGAAAGGGGGCAGGCACAGTTCAGGGAGAGGGTACATTTGGAGAAGTGCCAGGCACTCACAATTCTTGGCACTCGTAAATTTCTGAGATAAGCAAATTCCTGAGGTAAGTAAGCTGGCTTGTAAATTCCTGAGGTAAGTAAACTGCGTTGGTGAACTCATGAGATAAGCAGGTTAGTAATTTTCTGAGAGCATGTATGTCTGACAGCTTTGGCTCCCAGCATCTCCTCCCTTCTTTTATACAAAAAGAGGGGGAGCCCCACTTGTAAAGGTGGGTTTTAATAAATTGGGCTGTAAACTTTATTTTTTCACTAAGGCCAATTAATATTCAAGAATCCCAACCATGAAGTAAGCTGATTGTCAAGTATAAGCAATGAATGTAACATTCATGTAAAACCAATTTGCAAGTATCTATGTTTATATGTTGAACAACCCAAGGTTCCCATAGTCCAATTGGAGAAGCTTGTATGCACAAGCATGTTGATCAATTAAGAGTCCAGTCCATATTGTTGTAGTCTCACAATTCACCCCAGTCTCTCCGCAGCCCTTACATTCTACCACGCCTCCTCTTCCGCAAGTTGTTCCCTAGGCTTTGGGAGAGGGGAGGGGCACAGTGGGTGAGAAGCAAAGCAGTGTTTTCTCTGGGGATGTAATTTTTGACTCTAGTCAGGTTGTTTCCCTTCATGGGTTGACAGCTTATCCAGGGTACCTTTTTAGTCCTATTAACAAAGCACAAGCAATTAGATGTACAGGCATTTAAACAATATTATTATGGCAAGCTAAGCTGTGAGCATAGACACAGATGTTTGGATGGTATGTTAATCCACAAGCTGTGGTTTTTCTATAAAAGATGACAAGTTTTTATTGTGGCTCATATAATCTCCTAACCACTAGAGGACATAAGCTTATGGCATCAGCCATGAATTATTCCTCCAAGGAGAGAGCTAATAGCCAATTAGATTTGGGATATGTATAGACACATGGCTGCCACTGTTGCACAGTATCTCCAGGCAGTTGAGGTGTAGCTGATACTGACACAGGAGTCTTGCTTGATTCAAGGAGACCAATATTTTGCTTTATCACATTAGTGGCCTTTGGTAATGCTCTCTGGCATTTCAGCGGCCAACTGCACATTAGCAAGTGATGTCTCAAAATATTTTTTCATGCTTACACCAGGTCTTCGACAACAGGGACTTACCACCTTTCTCCTTGCAGATATCCCATTTTTTATAGGCAAGGGCCTTTATAATTTGGGGGGCTTGGATCCCCCAGCCAACATCTCCTTGGCAGAACAATCCATTGTTGCCATCAGGGCTTTCCTGTATTAACATATTGTGCTCAATTGTACCACTTATAAATTACATTTATATTTGGCTCTAGATAGAGTATTATCTTTGTACAGTTTTTATGTCTATCAATCAATTAAAGAAGGTAGTTATACCTGTTTTATAAGCATTTACCATTATAGCAGTTGGTTCTAATTTACAGTTGGGGAATGACTTTATTACCATCATATTTTTCTTTTTTATATAAAGGTGAGAGGTAGAAAGGTTTCTCAGCATCTGGAAGGTAAACTTCATTAGATCACATTATAAACAGTTATCCCAAATAGAATTTAGAGAGATGTTCAGTGTCTGTGACTCAGGCAATCTGAGGTTTCTTTTTCTTTAATGTTCAGATGGGTCAGCCTCTCTGCTGGCATTTCTCAGTCCATCTTGCAGTCAAAGATTGTGTATTTTCAGGCATTTAGGTTGGTGTTTTTACCTGTGAGAACATACAAATCTCCTTCCATTGTTAGTTTCAAGATTTTAAAATTAAAAATTTATCAAAAAGTTTGGAATATAGAGGGAATATTATACCACCTCCCTCTTTTTTGATCAATAGATGACTAAATTGTATTACAAATACCCATAAACAGGAACCAAGGTGTAAGTTTTCATCAAATCAGTTTATCATTGACTGTATGCTTATTTGGGAAGTGAACTCAGACTTAATTTCTTTAAATTATCCTACAAGTAAAGGAAAAATGTTATAAGGTGATACTGTATAACACAGGAAAATACAGAGACCATTTGTGTGCCTTAACCCCAAAGCCATTGTTGGAAATTCAATACAGATTACAAATAAAACAATTAACATCTTATTTTTCCAATTAGTTTAAATGTATTACCATTTTAAACTGTAAACCTTACAAGGTGGATTATAATAGCTGTCTTTTTCCAAGTTCTTGGCCTTTTCTAGGCCTGGCATGAAAGCCTACTTTAAAGATTTTTTAATATCTAGCTCTTAATAAATTTTTTTTTATACCTTTTATTTTTTATTTTCAAATATCCAAAAACTTATTAACACTTTAATACACTGAAAATCTGGTTGCATCTTTGTTTTAGATGTTGAAAGAGTGTAACCAGTGTAGATTTATTATTTTAAATTTTTTGATAGATAACCCATAACCTTTGTTGAAATTGAACTATGTTTTGGCTGATTAATATAAATTTGCGTCTTAAGATGGAAGGGCCAGTTCCAGCTTAGAGGCAATGTTTTTATTTTATCATGTCTGTTAACATAATATACTTAGAACACAAAAAGTACACTCATCCATACACACGTGTGCGCGCACATACATACATACACACATACATAAGAAAGATTTGTTAGGTTGACCTGTAAGAGAAAAAAATCCATATTAAAGTAGACAGGTCAAAGTTGTTTGTAGTCTTGGAATGTTCCATGTTGTCTTACTATTAAGGACTTTGGAAGAATAATAATTATTTATAATTATAACAACTATAAGCATTATTAATTATTATTATCAATAATTACTATTAACCATTATTAGTCACAGTAATCACTAATAATTATCATTAATAATTGTCAATAATAGCCAACAATGAATAATTTGCCATTTGACTGCATTTTTATCAATTGTTATTAATAATTATATCCAATAACAATAACTGTAACCATCAATAACGATTACTAATAATAATTAACAACAATCTATCAAGCTCACCAGAATTGGTTTCACTTGGGCTGTTCTCATGTGGTCTCTAGAAATGAAACCTAATTTTTCTTAAAAATGTTAAAAGTGACGTGTCAAGTATAATAAATATATAGCAGTGTTATAGAAGCTAATGTACCAACAGGAAGTTACAATAAACATACAAGAAATTAAAGACTAGATCTGTAACACATCTAAGGAAAACAAAAGGTATGTTTTACTTTAAGTGTAAAATAGTCTTTAAAAGTGATCAGTACTTTATGTTCACACTTATACACAAGGTTTTAGAACTTAGTTTTGGTGATGGCAATTTATAAAAGTTGTACTGAACAGAGGCACAGACATACATTGTTATCATATATAGATATACACACATTGGAGAAAACATCATATACTGTCCATCAATGGTCTGATAGATTTTTAATATGTTGTTACAGAGCTGTTAACAGTATCACCCACATAGATACACAATTTATCTATACATTTATGTAAGAGATTTTTATCCTAGTGGTTGTATTGCATAAACTCACATACTTTGTTGTAAAACAGCTTGAAAGGAAACTGAAGTTAGAATATGTGCAACTTTAAAAGTTTAATTTGGAGATTAAATCCAGTCTTAACAGATAACAAATAAAACCTTTAGAAAACCAGTTTAGAATTTTTTGTAGGAACTTAGGAACCCGGGTTCAAATTAGGCCTTTGAAAAAGTTTAAGAGGCATGCCAAAAGTAAACTTAATTTATGTGCACAATATAGAATGAAAGAACTTTGAAGTGGCCACTTTTAACAGAAACCAACACAGAAGAACGCACATGACACAAATCTCAGACACATGAGAGAACAGTTAACACACAGACAGCTAGCATGGACATATGACATTTTTTAGTTAACTCCATTAGAATACTTTTGTACTCAAAGTCACCAAATGTTGGATTGATTTACTAAATGTCTGTTTCACCTTAACTAACAGTTATGTTAAGCAGGGCCTGCTGCCTGGCATCTTAATATGATGGATTTTGTATTTCCCTCTTTTTCCCTGGCTATCGACTTACCTGGTCTTTCCGTCTGGTTCTGTCTCTCCCTTATCAGAGTTTGGAGGCATAGCCTCGTTAAAATCTTTCTCGGTGGTTTTGGAATGGGATTGGGTAACTGAAATAAGGGAACAGTGGCTTGTCTAGTCATTTTTTCTAAGTCAGATTGAGTGTTGAGCACTGGAGAGCAAAAAGGGGGCTGACAGGCTTTGCCTGGGGCGTTTGGGGACAGAGCCAGTAGCAGTGATGTGCTCCGAACAGCCGCCTCCTCCTCCATGCAGCCAAAGCGGCGCGCGGCGGGGAGGGGGGGTTTGTCGGAGGCACAGTTGCAGAGGCGGGCTCTCCCAGATCCTGCATTGAGATGGAAATAGAATCACAAACTGAGGGGGGCCGAGACTGTTCTTTTAAAGCCTTTTTTCCCTTTAACTACTTCTTGGAGGTCTGGCCATTTGTTTGAAACCTTGAGGACATCATGAATTAAATTTCAATAGGAAAACGCCTGAACAGGTATTTTTTCTGGACCAAAGGTTTTATAGAAATCCTGTAGGCAGTCTCTCACTCGGTACCATCTTTTTTCATCAATGGTTCCTTCTCCGGGGAACCAAGGGCAAACATCAAAAATGAAGGCAAAAAATTTCTCAAGGTCCTTTTTCTTAACTCTAATTCCTCGCATCCTGAGTGACTCCTTAAGACCCCTTAAAAATAAACCATGTTTGTCCAATGTCTGTCCCATAGTTCCTTCTTTCCTGAGGGATCTTTTACTGAACTCTGTTTCTTAACCCTGTCCTTGTGTTTTGAGGGTTCACTGACCCTGTATGTAAACAATTTTCCGTTTACTGAGTTTTTTGTCCCATTTTTTTTTTTTTTTTTTTTTTTTTTATAATCGCGTGACCTGTATTACAAGCAGGTGCCTGCAGTGGTCACTATGCGGATCTGTCTCACCTAATGGGTGGCGATCCAATGAAAAACCAACCGCGTAATTCGCCGCTCTATACTCACCTCGTGATCTGTATTACAGGCGGGTTACTCCTGCAGTGATCACCATGCGAATCTTCACTCACCGGATCGGTGGCGATTCAGTGAAGGGCCCTTTCTGTTGTGAGCGGCGTTCAGGTCAGCTCTCGTACCCCAAGCCCCACACGCTGGGCGCCATTTGTATTCACCCTGACCTGCAGGGTTTTCAGCTAGGGTCCGGGGAGAGAATAACCTGAATTAAGAGACAAAAAACCAAACACAAGGAGAAGACCAGGTCTATAATCTGATCGAGGTCTCATTGTCTTTATTAGGTGCAGAGTTTATATGGACAAGGGAGCGGGAAATTTGTGGCGGGAAAGGGGGCAGGCACAGTTCAGGGAGAGGGTACATTTGGAGAAGTGCCAGGCACTCACAATTCTTGGCACTTGTAAATTTCTGAGATAAGCAAATTCCTGAGGTAAGTAAGCTGGCTTGTAAATTCCTGAGGTAAGTAAACTGCGTTGGTGAACTCATGAGATAAGCAGGTTAGTAATTTTCTGAGAGCATGTATGTCTGACAGCTTTGGCTCCCAGCATTTCTCATGTTTGGTAGCTCAGCTGGAAGCTTGGTTTGGCATTAATAAACTTAAGATTGATGAAATTTTCTCTAAGTTTAATTTCCAACTCTAAGCTTAGTAAATGGCTGCTTTGCCTGTGTTTATGTGATCAGACGGGCACAGGTCTCACCCATTACTCTTTTTTAATATTTTATTTTTATTTTATGTGTATGAATGTATTGCCTGCACCTGTGTTGTGCAATGCCCACAGAGGTCAGAAGATTGTGTCAAATTGCCCTGGAACTGGAGTTAACAGACAGTGGTTAACCACCGTACGGGTTCTGGGAATTGAACCCAGGTCCTCTGCTAGAGCAGCGAGTGCTCTTAACTGCTGAGCCCTCTCTCCAGCCCCCCATTATGTGATATGTTCTCCATCTTGCTGATGCATTTTTGAATGGGAAGGGACCGAGAGACCTAGGTAGGATACCAGGCACAGCCACCAGAGATGGACCCAAGACAGTGGCTCCCAAGTCTATTGTCTCACACTGGTGAAGATTAAAGATAAGAATGCAAAGTGGGCCGGGCTTGGTGGCGCACGCCTTTAATCCCAGCACTCTGGAGGCAGAGGTAGGTGGACCTCTGGGTTCTAGGCCAGCCTGGTCTACAGAGCGAGCTCCAGGACACCTGGTACTAAAAGGGAGACCCTGTCTCAAAAATACCAATAAAGGGTAAAACTAAAAAAAAAAAAAAAAAAAAAAAGAATGCAAAGTGGAAGAAAACTTTAATAAAGAGAAGTACAGAGAAAGTCCCGAGGGTGGGGGCTTCCCAAGAGAGGAAAAGCCATCGGGTTTCCTTGTCTAGTTTTTTTGGGGGGAGGTTGATCTTTTTGAGGCAGGGTCTCTCTTAGTTCCAGCTGGCCTGGAGTTCCCTATGTAGACCAGGTTGGCCTTGAACTCACAGAGATCAGCCTGCCTCTGCCTCCCCTGGGATTAAAGGTGTGCACCACACCCAGCGTCTAGGGTTTTTATAGAGCATGTCAGACACTGGACAAATGATGTAATCACTGAGGTTGGGTAGCTTTCTGGGCTATTACAGAACACCCACTGCTCCAGGCATGTCTCCTTGGCCCACTGGTGAGATAGCCATATGCTCCTCATGCCCTGCTCCCCAGTTAGGGGAAGCTGAAACCCTTCTGTTTGTCTTCATTAGTTGCTGACCTTGACTGCTAGCTGTTAGCCCTGGCCAGCAGCACCATCCATTGTGGACCTTGCAGGCTCTTAGACTCTGTTCCCTTTGTTCCCCCATTTACCCAGCAGCCTGCAGCTTCATGGCAGCAGACTTCACTCTGACCTGCTCCATCAGGTCTTTCCTGGGTTACCTCTGATTTTGCTCTCCTAGGAGTCTTACAGTTTGGTCTGTGTGCTGGGTAACTTTAGTTTCAACTTGACACACCTGAGCTCAAGGGGAATTGCCTCCAATGGACTGGCCTTGTGACCATGTCTGGGGGGTATTTTCTGGATTGTTGAGTGATGTGCGGGGGCGCCCAGTCTGTTTTGGGTGGTGCCACCCTGGGAATGTGGTCCTGTATTGTATAAGAAAGGCTGAGCATGGGCCAGGAGAGCAAGCCAACAAGCAGCGTTCCTCCGTGGCCTGTGCTTCAGCTCCTGCCTCCAGTTCCCGCCCTGACTGAGTTCCTACCTTGGGCTCCATAGTGATGAGCTGTCACCTGGGAATCTAAGATGAATAAGCCCTTTCCTCCCCAAGTTGGTATTGGTCAGTGTTTTATCACAGCCCCGGAAGAGCAAACTAGAACAGTCTGTTACTTTGAGTAGCTTTAGAAGCAAGGACCTCTGAAAGGACAGTAGTGCTTTATGTATGTTCCTCAAGGGTGTCGCAGTCAGCTGGCCTGCACATCACCGGTCCAGAGCTGTCTCTCCTGTCCAGCTTGGTCACCTCATACCCAACTAAAAACCCTCTTACCTTCTTCAGCGCTCTAGACTTTGCCATTTTAACCCTTAATGTCCCTTCTAACCCCAGCCTCTTCTTGTGCCACAGGTAAGCGGCGTGTAGTTTCCCGTGGACCTTTCCCCTCACTATGAAGCACTGGCTGCTGCATCACTCTGGTTTCACCAAATAGCAGCTTTCTGGAGGTGAAGATTGCTAACAAGTGAATTCCCCCCCTCCCCCCCCCTTCCGTCTCTCTCTTCCATGTGGTCTGAGGCTTTGGACTTCCTGACGGGTTTGGGGTCTTGCTGGGGGGCTCTGTCTCTTCATGCAGCTGGGTTGGTCCTGGCCCTTGCGAGCTGCTCGGGCACCGCAGCATTGCCGGGACTGGATGCACTGCCTTCCTCTGCCACTAGAACCCTGCCCTCCCCATCTCATACACTTGGACAGTGCCAGTCTTCCCCCATTTCAAGGCTCAGCTTAGTCAGTTTTCTCTCTTACTGAGCATGCCAAGTTCTAGTGGCCCCTAGACAGCATCTGTGCTGCAGAGAGCCATGTCAACCAAAATTGGGGCCTCCCAGTCACTCTGTCCAGGCTGTAAGGGCAGCCATTAGTGTCCACTGGAAGAACATCTGCCCTCAGCTCCCAATGAACCCTGCAGAGACTCCATGGGCTCACACAGCACCTGTGCCTAGTCTGTGATTCTAACAGAGAAAACAGGATGTAGGTAAGCGTTGCCTGCCACAGTGTATATATGAAAGCTTGGCTGGGGCCTGGAGAGATGGCTCAGCTGTTTAGAGCACTAGCTGCTGTTGCAGAGGACCCAGGTTCAATTCCCAGCACCCATATGGCAGCTAACAACTGTCCGAAACTCCAGTTCCAGGTGCTCCAAGGCCCTCTTCTGGCCTCCTGAAAGATGAAGGTAGGCTGCATGGGGACAGGCAGGAGAAGCAAACCTTGGGGAGAAAGATGCTCTTGGACTCTGGGACCCATGATTGATAGTGCAAGGGAAGAGTGTCCCCAGGAAGCACCACAGGGTCAGCAGAGATTCAGAGAACAGAGCAGAAGACACAGCACGAGTCCAGGCTCACAGAGATTTGAATCCCAGTGCATAACTCACTGCCGAGAGGCGCTGGGCACGTTATTCGGACTTCCTAATTTTCCCACCTCTCAGGGAGTTAAAAAGCTTCCTGTCCTTCCAAGCCTGTTCTTTGTTTAGGTAGACAGTGCTTGCAGTTTAACATTGTTCTTGGAACACTGTAAATATTCCTCAACAGAAACATGACATTTGGGGTTCTTGCAGAGGACCTGGGTTCAGTTCTCAGCACTTAAATGGCAACTAACAACTTGTTCATAACTCCAGTTCTGAGAATTCAGTGCTCTCTTCTGGCCTCTTGGGTATTACATACACATAGTGCAAATGTATACATACAGGCAAAATATATACATAAAAGTAAATCTTTAAAAAGTAATAATGGAGCCGGGGTGGCACGCGCCTTTAATCCTAGCACTCGGGAGGCAGAGGCAGGTGGATCTCTCTGAGTTCAAGGCCAGCCTGGCCTACACAGCGAGGTCCAGGCCAGCTGGGGCTACAGGGAGACCTTGTCTCAAAAAAAAAAATTAATAATAATAATGACAATAACAAAACATGAGATTTGCTGGATTTGGTTTCTTGACTGGATATTGAAAGTAAGAAGAGACAGTGCTTCCTGAAAAGTCAGTCGATTTCTGAGATCTGTTCCTCTTTCAAGGCCTGGTTCAAATGTCCCTTCCCCTCTGTCCTCATCCCCTGAGTGGTCTCAGGTATGCTGTTTGTGTGTGTATGTGTTCTTCTAGACTTCACATCTCTCCATCAATGGTACATTGTAGGTGAGTCACCCAACATGGATTTCTGTTTTGGACTGGATCAATCATTTAGAGGAATCCTGTATATTAAAGTAAAAATCAAATGTGTGTAAGAAAAATTCACATTGATGATTCAAAGGCTAAAAAGTACATGTAAGTGTCTATTGGGAGAAAATGGTAGGACTGGAAATGTGATCTTGGCATACCACAAGCTGCCTCCAGGCATAGGAAGGAGGCACGAACTGTGACCCAGGCCTTCATCTTGTGCACAACAATGACATCCATTGTCCTGATGTCAGATTATATCAGAAATAGTAACTGGTGAGTTCATACGTAGGCTCTTCTGTTTTCTGACAATTAGTATAAAGGTGTGGATCATGAAACACAGAAAATAAATAGGGGGCTGGAGAGATGGCTCAGAGATTAAGAACACTGTCTGCTTTTTCAGAGGACCCAAGTTCGATTCTTAGCTCCCACATGGTGGCTAACAACCATCCATAACTCCAGTTCCAGGGGAATTCAACCCCCTCTTCTCACCTCTGCAAGTGTGGCGTGACACAGGTGCACTTACATTCATGCAAGCAATACACTCATTCACATAATAAAAATAATAAAATAGCTGGGTGTGGTGACACACACCTTTAATCCTACCACTGGGGAGGCAGAGGGAAGCAGATGGATTTCTGTGAGTTCAAGGCCAGCCTGGTCTACAGAGTGAGTTCCAGGTCAGCTGGGGCTACAGGGAGACCCTGTCTCAAAAAGACCAAAATAATAATAATAATAATAGTTTTAAAAAATCATTAAATAGGGTTATTGCTTTGATAGAAAATAATGTTGGAGACCACTTCAACTGAACCTGTTAATGGAGCTCGTGAATGGAGCACCTACACTGCCTAGGACACTGTTGGTCACTGAAAGAAAATATAAAAAGCCCCAAACCCACATGAACAAAAGATTGAAAGGGTTTCTAAAATTTGACACTCCCAACAACACATTTCCAAAAATAAATGGTAAAGATGGAGGAAACTTTAAAAAATTTTTTTTAATTTTTATTTATTTATTTATTTTTATGTGTATGAATGTATTGTCTGCATGCAGGTCTGCGCACCCGTGTCGTGCGATGCCGCGGAGGTCAGAAGACGGTCTCGGATTCCCCTGGAACTGGAGTTCTCCTGGAACTGGAGTCACAGACGGTTCTCAGCCGCCATGTAGGTGCTGGGGATCGAACCCGGGTCCTCTGCAAGAGCG
>VZQC01009664.1:708244-794146 GCA_009823505.1 Rhizomys pruinosus | reverse complement strand
TGAAGGAGGCAAACGAAGCAAGCCTTCAAAGTAGGTTGAAAAAACATTTGTGATTAGGCATCTGAATACAGGTAAAAAAAAATCAGTGAGTACGCTCAAAAAAGGAAGTGGAACAACTAAAGAAAACACATGGACGAAATGAAAAAAGGAAATATAACACTCATCCAATCAAGAAGAAAGGAAAGGAAAAAAGCCCAGAAGTAGAATGGAGGAAGCAGAACAAAGAATATCAATCTGGAAGATAACACAGAGCAACTAAAAAGCCAAATAAAGATTATGAAAATGTTAAAATACACAAAAGTGGAACAACCAGGAAATTATAGGACACTATGAAAAGATCAACCTCCACATCATAGGAATAAAGAAGGAGAAGAATCTAAAGAGAAAGTAATGATCAGATCCTCAACGAATAAAAGATGAAAATTTTCCCAAACTAAAATAGACAAACCCGGTAAATACAGGAAGCACATAGGACACCAAATAGACAAGATCAGAAAAGAAACTCCCCACACCATATCAAAAGTTAAAAGTGCTAGATGCCCAAAACAAAGACAAAATTCTGAAGCCTACAAAAAAAAAAAACATACAACAAAGGGAAAACCCATCAAATTACAACTGAACTTCTTCTCGCGGCGCAAACCATTAAAGCAAGAAGAACATGGAGCAAAGCATTCCCCATTGTTAAAAGGACTATGGAGGCCAACCAGAATACTTTACCCGAGCAAAAAATGTCGACTAACTTACTTGAAGGAGAAGAGAAAAATCTTCCATGACATAAACAAGATGATATAATACATGTCTGGAAAACCAACTCTTCATAAAATAACTTGAAATAATTCAAAGGGCAGAAGAGAGAGAGCAACAATCCTCAAACACCTAGGTAAAAAACTAAAAAACATAACCGTAGGAGTAGAATCAGAGGCTAAAAGTCCAAATGGATAAGGTGAAAGGGAGCATCATCCATCTTTCAATTATAACCTTAAATATTAATGGGCTAAACTCCCCAATCAAAAGGCATAGGACTGGGATAATGGATTATGAAACAAAACCCATCTATATGCTGTCCACAAGAAGCCCATCTCAATTTCAAGGATTAGGCACCAAATTAAGGGTGAAGGGATGGAAGAAAATATTCCAAGCAAATGGTACCAAAAGAAAGCAGTGTTTCTATTCTAATATCAGACAAAATAGACTTCAAAAGCGAAAGAAAATTCAAAAGAGACAAAGGCCATTACATCTTTATTAAAGGAACAATTGACGATGAAGATCTTAACAGTCATGAATATATACGCACCAAAACGCCAGTGCAAATAACCAAACGTTATAAAGATAATTCTTCATGATCTCAAGGCACAGGTTTAACCCGCAGCCACACTCAAGGTAGGGGATTTCAATACCCACTAAGTCCTTTCAACAGATCAACATGACAAAGGATAAACAGAGATATCTGAACTAAATGATACAATGCACCAAATGGACCTCACAGACATCTATCGAATATTTCACCCAAACACCAGAGAATACACTTTCTACTCAGCACCTCATGGAACATTCTCCAAAATAGACCATATACTGGGACACAGGAAAAAAACTCAACAAATACAAAAAGATTGAAATAATCTCATGCATTCTATCAGACCACAGTGCAATAAAACTCAATATCAACACCAAGATAAACCCTACAACCTACAAGAACACATGGAGACTAAACAACATTCTCCTGAATAATGAATGGGTCAAGGAAGAAATAAAGAAATAACATTCCTGGAACTGAATGACAATGATAATACAACACAGCAAAACCTATGGGACACTTTAAAAGCAGTCTTAAGAGGGAATTTTATAGCTGTAAGTGCCTACATTAAAAAAACAGAGCACAAGTGAATGATCTAACACTGCAGCTAAAAATACTTGAGAGACAACAACAAGTGAACCCTAAACGCAGCAGACAAGAAGAAATAACAAAAATCAGAGCAGAGATCAATGAAATAGAAACAAAGAAAACCATACAAAATAAAATCAATGAATCCAAAAGTTGGTTCTTTGAGAGAATAAACAAGATAGACAGACCTCTAGCCCAGTTAACCAAAAGAAAGAAAGAGCAACTCCACATCAATAGAATCTGTGATGAAAGGGGAAATAATCACAACAGACAACGAAAAGATCCGGAAAATCATACAGGAATACTTCAAAAATGACCTGTCCAGTGGGTCAGTCAATGGGGGTCTGGAAGAGGAGTGAGGGGAAGGGATTGCACGACACGGGTGCACAAACTTGCATGCAGACAGTACATTCATACACATACAGAAATAAAAAAAAAAAGACACAAGGAATGGAGACAAGACAGGTTCTAATCAAGTCTCGTTTATTGTAGGAACACAAGCAGAATATATAGGGCAGGGAAGGAGGAAACATTTCAGACTGCCAAACCGCAATGTTTACAACGGTGGAAAGAATGTGCAGATACAGATCTTATCTCAGGGCAAACATTTGCAACACATCCTGTTGTCAGGTTGAGCTACAATGGGCTCAAACTTCCTCGTGACTGACCCAATGACCCTAGAAACTGCTTAGTGGAAAAACACTGCCAGATGGCTAAGCTTGCCCGAGAGCCCCACAGGTCCCCCTTTTTTGTATACAAAAGGATAGATGAGACCAAAGTTGTGCCTGTCTTAGATTTGGATCCACCCAGGCATCCTCCTTAGCCATCATTGAGTAGGCGACCTCCAAACGTTGCCCCCCCCCGTTTTAGCTTGGTAGGGCAGGCCTGCCTGGGGCTATGATCCCATTACCCATCTTTGACAAAACAACTTAGCAAGTTGTATCATCATAGTTACAGGTCTCAGTGTATGAAGAGGAAAAATCCTCCATGACCAATTATTGGTAATGGACCTGGAGAGGTTTGGCTTGAATAGCCTCGATTTGGGATTGGACAAAGGCCATCAACTTGTTAAGCAGAATTGGACTCAGTGATATCAAGAGGAGGAGCCCAAGTAAAGGGCCAAGAATAGTTGGCAAAAGAGTGGTCAGCCAAGGGAAAGTATTAAACCATTTGTTGAGCCAGCTCTGATATTTTTCCCTATTTAATTTTCTCTGTTCTAGTCCTTCTCTAATTTTTTGTAAGGAATCTTTAACCACACCAGAATGGTCTGCATAGAAGCAACATTCTTCCTTTAGGGCAGCACACAAACTTCCTTGTAGTAGCAGCAGATCTAGGCCTCTACAATTTTGCAGGACAACCTCAGCTAATGAGGATAGGGACGCCTGTAAATGGCTTATGGCTTCTTCTAATTGTTCTACGTCAGCATCTATTGATGCTCTGAGTGTATTGCACCCTTTTTCTTGTAGTAATAGAGACGAGATTCCAGTGCCCGTTCCCACCAGGCCAAGTCCCAGCAAGACTGCTACAGTGACAGCAGTCACCGGCTCCCGCTTATTTCTAATGAATGTGGGGGGGGGGCTCCCAGTAGAGGTTAAGCTCTCCACCAGAGCGATACGTAACTTTTGGCACCAGTTGAACGGCAACGCAAAAATCTTTGTCTAAGAGCGTCCCTGCTACACAGGAGGTGATGCCACTGGAACAGGCCCACCAAGCGTTAAAAGGGAGAACAAGGTAGTCGGTGGTTTTGTTAGTATGTAGGGTAGAGTTACATAGCTCTAAATAAGAGGAAGTGACATTACCAATACAAACTCTGGTTCCCTTGATTTCTGCTAAATTAAGCGTATGCCCATGTTGAGCCCATCTGCATACAGAGTTGTTGCTAGTGAATGAAACATTGCCAGAGATAGCTATACCTTCATAAAAAGGAGGGCGAGGCGGATTAGGTCAGGATAGTTAAATGAAGGTACCCACCCCTCAGCAGAGGTCTCACATCCCCAGTAAGCACAATAATAATCACTGTGTTCCCCACACCCCCTCCCCCAGCTGTTAACTGCCAGGCAGGAATAAAAAAGTCTTTTTTAACACTTCTATTGCCAAATTTGTATGACATCCAGGATGGCCATGCGGGGGGGTGTGGGGGGTGGGGCTTGTCCTTAGTAAACTTGCTTGATTCAGGATCCTGGGACAGCAGGTAACATATATCTACTTTCAGTGAAGGCCACCAGGTACCTCAAGGGTGAGTTCCGCTGACTTGGGCCACCAACAGATTGAGAACTGGGTGTGATGACTTGCCAGGTGTGATGGTTTGAATGAGTGTCCCCCATAGGCTTTAAGTATTCAGACATTTTGTCTCCAGTTGGTGGCACTGTTTTTGGAGGTCTTAGAAGGTGTGGCCATGCTAGAGGAAGTATGTCACTGGGGGCAGGCTTAGTGAGTTTAACAAGACTTGTGGTCTCCAGTCGCCCTTTCTCTGCTTCCTGTGCTCATTGTGAGATGTCACCCTTGGCTTGCTGCTCCAGCCACCATGCCTCCCGCCATAATGGACTCTAATTCCCTGGAATCGTCAATCGCAAGCTCAAATAAACTCTTCCTTTTATAAGTTCTTTGGTCATGGTGTTTTATCAAAGCAACAGAAAAGTGACTAATACACCAGGTTATATTCCAAGGTTCATGAATGTTGGAGGTCAAGAATACCCAAGGTGTGTATATGCTGAATAAGAAGGAGGCTTACGATCAGGAAATACAACATCTTGTACTGCCTGTGAACAAAAAGGGTTAGATTTATCTCAGGAATGGGAGTCATTCCTGGATGATTGGTTAGTCTGTCTTATTAATCTCTCAGGCAGCCATCTGGCTGAATCAGCTTATTTTGAGTAAATGCACACTGATCCTTGTCCCCATACANCAATTGTTGAGCCAGCTCTGTTCCTTTTCCCTTTGCAACCTTCTATGCTCCAAACCTTCTCTTAATATTGTAGAGAATCTTTAACCACACCAGAATGATCAGCATAGAAGCAACATTCTTCTTTTAGGGCAGCACACAAACCTCCTTGTTGTAGTAGTAACAAATCTAGGCCCCTACGGTTTTGCAGGACAACCTCAGCTAATCAGGATAGTTAGATGAAAGTATCCACCCCTCAGCAGAGGTCTCACATCCCCAGTAAGCACAATAATAATCACTGTGTAACCCACATCCCCTTCTGCAGCTGTTAACTGCCGGGCAGGCATAAAACCCAGTTTTTTTAACACGTCTATTGCAGAATTTGTATGGCATCTGGGATGGCTGCATGGGGTGGGGGGGCTTGTCCTTAGTAAACATGCTTGATTAAGGATCCTGGGAGAGCAGGTAACATATATCTACTTTCAGTGAAGGCCACCAGGTACGTCGAGGGTGAATTCTGCTGACTTGGTTCACCACAGACCGAGAGCATGGTGCAATGATTTGCCAGGTTATATTCCAAGGCTCATGGATATTGGAGGTCAGGAACACCCAGGGTGTGCAACTGCTGAGTAGGAGGCTCATGATCAAGAAATACAACATCTTGTACCACCTGTGAATGAAAATGATTAGATTTATCTCAGGAATGGGAGTCATTCCTGGATGATTGGTTAGTCTGTCTTTTTAATCTTTCAGGCAGCCATCTAGCTGAATCAGCTTCTTTTGAGTAAATGCATACTGGTCCTGGTCCCCATATAAGACTAGATCAGGTCCATTCCATTTATTACTAAGGGGATATTTCCACATGACTGAGGCATAATGTTATTTTGTTGTGGACTTCCAAAATCTTTCTGCAGCCGTGTGTTCATCACGGTCCAAGGTTAAGAAGTTTAAAATTAGGAGTAAATTATTAAGAATGTTATATGGAGACCCTTTGGTGGGGTACCATTCCCCCTTTTTTACTTTATCAAGGTAATATTTGAGTGTTTGATGAGCTCTCTCAACTATACCTTGTCCTTGGGGGTTGTAGGGAATGCCTGTTTTTAAATTAATACCTAATTTTTCACAGAAATTTTTTAAAAAGGTACTAGTGTATCCTGGGCCATTGTCAGTTTTGATGGTGGTAGGAATGCCCAGGGCAGGGAAGGTCTGTAAGAGATGTGTAATGACATTTTTTGTAGCTTCTCCTGGTTGGAGAGTAGCAAAGATGAAGCCACTAAATGTATCAATACAGACATGAACATATTTTAATTTGCCAAATTCAGGAAAATGAGTGACATCCATCTGTCATAAGGCATTGGGTACAAGACCTCTGGGGTTCACACCCAGGTGCAAAACAGGCAAATGGGTGACACAAGTCGAACCACTTTTAACAATGTCTCTAGCTTGTTTTTTGGTGATTTTGAATAATAGATGAAGAGTGTGAGCATTAAGATGATGTAGAGAATGAGCTTGAATAGCAAGTTGGCACCCAGGAAGGTGAGCAGGCTGCGCAGCAGCCTCTTCCAGCTCAGCAGCTAGTTGGCGCAGCCCCTCAGCCACACCACCAGCTCCCCGAGCAGCCAGGTCATGGCGGCGGCCACCCAGGCCACGACCTCCTCCCCGTGCAGCCCGCTGCCTGCTGCCCCTTTCTCGGGCGCTGCCTCGGCTGCCTGCCCCTGTCTGGGAGCCACGGGCCAAGCCGCCTGCTCATCCGAGACTGGGGCTGGGCATCCTTGCTTCCTGTGGGTTAATACCAACCCCTTGCAAGACTAAATATGGAAATCAATGAAGCATGTCACTTTACAAGTAAGCCTATGTCCACAACTGCAGAAACAATGGGCAAACAGTTCAGTCTATTGATAGTACTTAAGTATATTTTTAAATTTTTTCCTAGGAAATTAGTTTGCATAATATTTCCCAAATCCTTCCACCAAACATGCTTCAAGAATTGCTCTTTTTAACATTAAAATCTACCAGGTTTTTAAAACCTGTTTCCAAGGTTGAGGAATAATGGACTCACAATTATTTCCAGTGAGTTACCATAAAGTTCTTCAGTGCAAATGGAGGAATAATACCACACTGATATGGGTTTGAGGCACTCTAACTTTTCATCATGATACAAATGATCAACTGTGGCAGAATGGGAACCCAAGACATCATTAATTAAGTTCCAGTAAGAAAAGGCAGTTACAGGGATCTTACTGGACCCAAAGGTTTAATAATAGTCTTGAAAAGCGTCTCCCATTTGCTTCCATATTTTAACATCTATAGTTCCTTCTCGAGGGAACCACGGACAGATTTCCTTAATGAAGTAAAAAAAAAATTAAAGAGATGCTGGATCTTAACCTTTACTCCTCGTGCCTTGAGGGTCTGTTTTAATTTTTCAACATACATCTGATGCTGACTTAATTCTTGTCCCATCTTAGTGCAGCACTTACCTCAGTTTATGCAGCAGCAGGCTCCTGCAATGCAAACTGAAACTAAAGAATCCTCTCATGCTGGCCTTTCCCTGCGTCCCCTTCACAGGGTCCTCCGTGCTTCCTGCCCCACATTGGGTGCCACGTGACCCGTCCAACAGGTCAGTCAACAGGGGTATGGGAGAGAAAGTGTGAGGGGAAAGGACAAGAGACACAAGGAATGGAGACAAGACGGGTTCTGATCAAGTCTCATTTACTGCAGGTTCATACACAGAATATAAAGGGTAGGCATAAGAGGAAACATTTCAGACTGCCAAACCACAATGTTTACGCAGTGCAAAGAATGTGCAGATACAGATCTTATCACAGGGCAAACATTTGCAACACATCCTGTTGTCGGGTTGAGCTACAATGGGCTCAAACTTCCTCGTGACTGACCCAGTGACCCTAGAAACTGCTTAGTGGAAAAACACTGCCAGATGGCTAAGCTTGCCCAAGAGGCCCACACAAAAACCTGTACTCTACCAAGTTTGAAAACCTAGAAGAAATGGATGAATATCTGAAAACCTGGGAATCACCAAAGCTCAACCAAAAACAGATCAACAGCCTAAATAGACCAATAATACAGGAAGAAATTGAAGATGTAATAAGTAGCCTCCCAACCAAAAAATGCCCAGGCCCAGATGGTTTCATGGCAAAATTCTATAAAATATTTCAAAAAGACAACCATTACTACTCAAGTTGTTTAGAAGGATACAAACGGAGGGAGTTCTCCCATATTCCTTCTATGAAGCCAGCATCACGCTATTACCAAAACCAGGTAAAGATACAACCAAAAAGGAAAACTATAGACCCATCTCCCTAATAGACACAGATGCCAAAATTCTAAACAGGATACTGGCAAATTGCATACAGACCCACATCAAGAAGATCATCCATCATGACCAAGTTGGATTCGTACCAGAGATGCAGGGATGGTTAAACATACAAAAATCAATAAATATCATCAAGCATATAAATGGACTGAAAGACAAAAACCACACCATCATCTCAATTGACACAGAGAAAGCCTTTGACAAAATCCAGCATCCCTTCATGTTTAAAGTCCTAGAGGGAATTGGATTGGAGGGATCATTCCTCAATGTAATCACAGCCATATACAGGAAACCCACAGCCAATATCATCCTAAATGGGGAAATGACAGAAGCATTCCCTTTAAAGGTAGGAGCTCCGCAAGGCTGCCCCCTGTCACCACTCCTTTTCAATATAGTGCTTGAAACCCTTGCTAGGGCAATAAGGCAAGAAAAGGAAATTAAAGGAATTCTAATTGGAAAAGAGGAAGTCAAGCTATCCCTTTTTGCTGATGATATGATTGTCTACCTAAGGGATGCTAAGAACTCCACCAGGAAACTCCTAGAAATGATTAAGAGCTTCGGTAAAGTGGCAGGATACAAAATAAATCTAGAAAAATCAGTAGCCTTTCTTTACACCAACAACAAGCAACTGAAGAAGGACTACAAGGAGACCTTCCCACTCACAATAGCCTCAAAAACAATAAAATACCTAGGAACAAACCTAACCAAAGACACCAAGGATCTCTACAACAAAAATTTTAAACCCCTGAAAAAGGAAATTGAGGAAGACATCAGAAGATGGACAAACCTCCCATGCTCATGGATTGGGAAAATAAATATAGTAAAAATGTCCATCCTACCCAAACTAGTGTACAGATTTAATGCGATCCCAATCAGAATCCCCAAGAGTTTCTTCACAGGCCTGGAAAAAAAAATCCTCAATTTCATTTGGAAAAACAAAAGACCCCGAATAGCCAAAGCAACCCTGAGTGAAAAGAGCAATACAGGGGGGATCGCTATACCAGACATCAAACTATACTATAGGGCTATAGTCATAAAGACAGCCTGGTACTGGCACAAAAACAGACCAGTTGACCAATGGAATAAAACTGAAGATCCAAACCTGAGCTCATACAATTTCAGCCACCTCATATTTGACAAGGGGGCCAAGAAGACACAATGGAAGAAAGACAGCATCTTCAGCAAGTGGTGCTGGCAAAACTGGATCACCACTTGTAGAAGAATGAAATTAAACCCCTACCTCTCACCTTGTACAAAGGTCAACTCCAGATGGACCAAAGACCTCAACGTGAAACCCCAAACTCTGGAGGTGATAGAAGAGAAGCTTGGCAGCAGACTACAAGACATAGGTGTAGGAAAAGACTTCCTAAATCAGACAGCAGCTGCACAAGAAATAAGATCGACAATTGACAAATGGGACCTCATTAAACTCAAAAGCTTCTGTACATCAAAGGAAGCAATAAAGGAAGTGAGGAGAAGACCCACAGAGTGGGAGGAAACCTTCACAGCAGATACATCTGACAAAGCATTAATTTCCAGAGTATACAAGCTACTCAAAAAACAAAGAAGAAAGAAAACAAATGAATCATTCAAAAGATGGAGCAAAGATCTGAATAGAGACTTCACAGAGGAGGAGTTAGAGATGGCCGAGAAACATCTTAAGAAGTGTTCAACATCTCTGATAATTAAGGAAATGCAAATTAAAACCACTTTGAGATATCACCTTACTCCAATAAGACTGGCTAGGATCAGGAATACGAATGATACCAAGTGCTGGAGAGGTTGTGGGGAAAGGGGAACACTCATCCATTGCTGGTGGGAATGTAAACTTGTACAGCCACTATGGAAAGCAGTGTGGAGAGCCCTTGGAAGACTCAAAATGAGCTTGCCATTTGACCCAATCATACCACTCCTTGGTATATACCCACAAGACTCATCTTCCTGCACAAATACATGCATGGCTATATTTATTGCAGCTCTGTTCACAATATCAAAAAGCTGGAACCGGCCCAGGAGCCCCTCAACTGACGAGTGGATAGAGAAAATGTGGTACATGTATACAATGGAGTTCTATGCTGCGGTAAAGAGGGACAACATCATGAACTTTGCAAGTAAATGGATGGAGCTAGAAAACATTATGTTAAGTGAAGTAACACAGTCCCAGAAAAACAAACGACAAATGCTGTCCCTCATATGTGGATGCTAGTGCCAATAGCCCAGATATAAATATTTCTCATGGAGAGGGATACATAGTAAAAGAACAACAGAAAGACTGCCTCAGAAAGCTGACTGAAATGGTGAATTGGGAAGGGCAGGAGGGGTGGGAGATGGACACGGGTGTATATTCGATCAATGCACATTTAATTGATGTGAGTTCAACAAGTATCCAGTTTTACCCAGACACTGTATACAGGTTACGAATGGTGTGCTGGATAGCTTTAGTGTCAACTTTATACACCTGGGTTGAGGGAGCCTCAATTGGGGAATTGGCTCCATTGGATTGGCCTGTGGCCACATCTGTGGAGTATTGTCTTGATGTTCGAGTAGTTTGGGAGGGCCCAGCCCACAATGAGTGGTGCCACCCTGGGCAGGTTGTTGTGTACTGTATAAGAAGGCAGGCTGGACATGAGCCAGGGGAGCAAGCCAGTGAACAGCATTCCTCCATGGCCTGTGCTTCAGCTCCTCCCTCCAGGTTCCAGCCCTGAGTTCCTGCCTTGGGCTCCCTAAGTGATGAACTGTGACCCAGGAGATGTGAGCTGAATAAACCCTTTCCTCCCCGAGTTCGTGTCGGTCAGAGTGTTTTTGTCACAACAATGGAAGACAAACCAGAACAAATGGTATCACTCATCTGTGGATGCTAGCACCAATAACCCAGTTGTAAATATTTCTTGTGGAGAGGGATGCATATTAAAAGCACAACAACAGAAAGACTGCATCAGAAAATTGACTGAAATAGTGAATCAGGAGAGGGACACGGGTCTATATTCGATTAATGTATATTTAATTGACATGAGTTCAATAAGTATCCAATTTTGCTCAGATTCTGCCTGCAGGTTACATGGTGTTTTAGGACTTAGTAAAAGTAAATATGTGTATATTAAACATTGGTTTAAAGGTTCTGATAAAAATAGTAATGCACCTTAGTTAATTGGAAATATAAATTGTTGTCATCCACATTTGTTTTACTTAAAATCTGTATAAAAATAACTTTGGGATTGGCACATACAAATGTTCTCTATAATTTTTCTGTTGTACAGTATCATCTTGTAGCACTCTCTTTTACCTGTAGGATGATTTAACTTAAGAAATTAAGTTTTCTTCCTAAGCTAACGACATATAGTCACTCAAAATAGCTTGGGTGAATTTGATGAAATCTGCGCCTTGATTCCTGCCTATAGGTACGTGTACTACAAATGCCTTTTTGAGACTCATGGGTCAAAGAACAAAAACCTAAAATAAAAAGGGGGGATACAGATATGTATGAAACCTTTTTGTCAAAAACTTTACAATTCAAATCTTAAAACTAACTACGGGAAAAGATTTGTATGTTCCCACAGATCAAAACGTCACCAACTTAACAGCTGAGAAAGAAAAGACACAGCTTTGCATTGTGTAGCATGTACCAGGAAGTGCCAGCAGAAAGGTTGGCCCATCTGAACACTGAAAGGAAGAAAAGCATCAGACTGCTACAGGCATCAAACCCCTCTGTGGATCCTACTTGTAACAACTATTTATAATGAGTCTTAACGAAACTTACCTTCTAGGTGCCACAAAGTTTTAATAGGAGAGATTTTCTTACCTCTCCTTCATAGAACAAGGAGAAATATGATGATGATGAGGTCGTTCTCTAACTGTAAATTGGAGCCAACTGTCATAGAGGTAATCTCTTATAAATCCGGTAAAAACCCTTCTTTAATTGAACTAATATGCATAGGAATGTGAAAAGGATTATCTCTAATCAGACACCAAAATATAAAACTAAAGTCTCCTTAAAGCTGTGCATTAAGCAAAATATTATAATACAGGAGAGCTCTGATACAGCAATGGACTATTCTACCAAGGAGATGTTGTCCAGGGGATCCAAACCCCCAAAAGTAAAGGATTCTTGCCTGTAAAATGGGAACCTGCAAGAAGAGAGTGATAAGCCCTGCTGTGGAGGAAACCTGATGTAAGCATGGGAAAAGATCTTTGCGACCGCACCTTGCAAGTGTACAGTTGGTCTCTTGGAATACCAGAGAGTGTTCCAAAAGCCCACTAAACAATAAAGCAATTTAGGCTCCTCGAGTCAAGCAGACTCCTCTCCGTCAGCACCAGCTACACTTCACCTGCTTGGAAATACTGTGCAGCAGTGAGCCATATGCCTGTTATATCCCAAATCTAATTGGCTATTAGCTCTCTCTTGGAGGAATAACCCATGGCCAATGCCACAAGCTTACATCCTCTGCAGTTAGGAGATGTTATAAGCCAAGTACCCCCTGTCACATTTTACAGGAAAAAATGTATTTATTTCATAGATTAAACATACCTTCTTCCAAACATCTTTGCTATACCAAAGTAACCTACCATAACAATTAGTACCATTTAACTACCTATATATCTAAATGCCTGTGCTTCCTTAGAGGACTGACGGTATTTCTCAACAAACTGTCAGCCCATGAAAGGAAACAGCACGAATGGACCAGAGTCCAAAACAACAGCTCCAGAGAAAGTAGGTGTTTTGCTTCTCGTCCCCTTGCCCCTTTTCTACGCCTAGGGAACCATCCATGGAAGAGGGGGTGTGGTAGAATGTAAGGGCTCGTGATTGGGGTTGAATAGTGAAACACAGCAATATGACTGGACACTTATTTGGTCAACTTGATTGAACATACAAGTCCCCCAGCTGGATGGTGGGAACATTGGGCTGTGTGGATTTGGGCCCAACCTCTTGCAAATTGGGTTTACATGAAGGAGTGCTTGTACTCATAAATTTTACTTATTGTTAAAAAATGAAAAAAATATATTTAAATATAAAAAAGAAAAACAACATCATATTATATGAAACTCAAAAAAATGGTAATATCCAAGAAAAAAAAAGATCTCTTGATAATGTAAAAACATGTTGGAAAGGACTGCATCAAAGAACTGACTGAAAACAAGTAACTTCTCAAAACAGTCAACTTCCCCATGGAGAAGTGTTGAGAAAGACTGAGAAAGAGGAAAAGCATGTTTGGCAGAAAGGTGGGGTGGGGGGGGGGGGGGGGGGGGAGGGGTGGGGGTGGGGGGGGGGGGCGGGGGGGGTGGGGGGGGGGGGGGGGGGGGGGGGGGGGGGGGGGGGGGGGGGTCGGGTTGGGGGACCAGGGGTCTCGATGTTTCGAGATATTTCTGGGTGTACTTATATATATATATATATAATCCTTTTAAAAAACATGTTGGTGTTCTACTCTTGAGTAAGAGTTTTCTTTTTTATCTCAATACAAAGAGACAAAATTGTCATGCAAAATGCCATATCAAAAGTTTGTAGCAGTCCACAGCCATACCACCCTGACAGTTCTGCTCTTGCCTGAGTACAAAGTACAGTGTAAGTCAGTGTTGGGAAACGTGTCACAATGAAATGGCAAGATGTTTGTGACACTTGTTAGATGAAGGACCCAGCTCCTGGGTCTCAACCCCATGAGATCTGAGCACAGACCCCTAGCAACGTGGGTCCCCTGCTCAGGGCCTCTCACGGCCTGCCCTGGGCTAGCACAGGTCCTATACTTACGCTGCAGCCCGCCATTCCATGTCCAGTTATGGACATAATTTACTGGAGAAAGGGCCCAGCAGGTAGCAAGCTGACACTAGTTCAGGGTCAGAGGAATGCCCAGTGCAAATGGCTCTTGCACTATAAAAGATCCATCTGCATGCCAGACTAGTGGTTCTTGTTAAAAGAGTCTATAGCAGACTGTGAAACTAATTCCACATTCAGTTTTGAAACATTTCATTATCCCCCAACCCCACTCCCAAATCGCAGCATGGACTGGGAGTCTTACCAGTAAGCTGCGGAGCTATTCGGAAGTGATGAGGGCTGAGGGAGGGGAGAGCTTTCTTCAAGGATGGGGCTTCTCTGAGGCTCCCCATGCCTCAGTGGATGGCCGAGCACCACACACACACACACACACACACACACACACACACACACACACACACACGAGCATATGGGCAGCTCCAAGTGGGAGGTTTTAAAAACTCAGGGTTTTAAAAAAACATGAAATTGGGAGGGTGTAGCAAGGAGTGGTCATGGGGATGCAAGAGCAATTAGGAGTGGAGGAGGGCTGGAGAGATGGCCTAGCGGTTAAGAGCACGGACTGCTCTTGCAGAGGACCTGGGTTCCATCCCCAGTACCCACATGTCGTCTGAGAACCATCTTTAACTCCAGTTCCAGGGGGAATCCAACGCCCTCTTCTGACCTCCACGGCATTGCACCACACGGGCGCACAAACCTACATGCAGACAGTACATTCATACACATAAAAAAAATAAAAAAAATAAAAAGGAGTGCAGGAAATGGTGGACCTGATCAAAGCACGTTGTAGGCATGTATAAAATTTTCAGCAATAAAAGAAAAACCACTAGCAGTCATACTTTCCTCTCCAGGCAAGCATACTTCCTGTCTCTGTGGAGATGTCCATTCTGAACACAGCCTGCAGTGGAGTGGTACAGCCTACAGTCCTTTGTGCCTGAGTGCTTTCACAGCACAAGGTTCACATCCCATCAAAGAGCACCTTTCCCTGCTTTCGCTCTCTGTTTTGTTTTCTTCAACCAAATTGCATTCTAATGTGTGAACAGACCATACTGTATTCTCCAGTTGATAGACACTGGGCTGTTTCCAATTTTTTAGTTATGAAAGTACCACTAAGAATATTAACATGTAGCCTTTTGTAAAGCCTTAAGTATACACCTAAGTGGGATTTTTTTTAGTTTTTTTCATAATTGATATTTAGATATAGCAATTCTAATCTTATGATATGGTGTCTCATGTAGTTTTTAAAAATCTTTGTTGGGCTAGGCGTGGTGGTGCATGCCTTTAATCCTAGCACTTGGGAGGGAGAGGCAGATGGATCTTTGTGAATTCAAGGCCAGCCTGGTCTACAAAGTAAGTTCCAAGACAGCTGGGGCTACAAGGAGACCCTGTCTCAAAAAGACCAAAACCAAACCAAACAAAAAAAGACCAATAAATTTTTTTTATAAATTTGAGGGTTTTAAAATTTATTTTATTATTTTTTTTATGTGTATGAATGTACTGTCTGCACGTAGGTTTGTGCACCCGTGTCGTGCAGTGCCACCGAGGTCAGAAGAAGGTGTCGGATTCTCCTGGAATTGGAGTTACAGATGGTTCTCAGCCACCATGTGGGTACTGGGGATCGAACCTGGGTCCTCTGCAAGAGCAGTCAGTGCACTTAACCACTAGGCCATCTCTCCAGCCCAATAAAAATTTTAAGAGGAAGCTAAGGTTTTGTTTTGTTTTTTTAATGTACGTTCTGCTCTTGGGCAACCTTTCTGGGGGATGTCTGCACCTCCTTACTTGCCGTCTTGTCCAAGTCTGCTGTTTCTTTGCTGAAAATCTCATTTCTGGCTCTTCTACTTTTTTCCTTGAATTCTGTCATTTTTCAGTTCCTCTTTTTGGAAGTCTGTTCTTAGGTGCATAAATCCTTATAGTTATTCTGCCTTCCTGATGGATTGACCTATTACTAAATATCACTCTGTAATCTAATGTTTTAGGTTTTTGGTTTGGTTTGGTTCGGTTTTGAGACAGGGTCTTGCTACACAGCCTTGACTAACCTGGCATTCACAATATGAACCAATCTGGCCTCAGATTTGTAATCCTAAATGCTGGGATTACAGGCATTTGCCACCTTGCCCACCTAATTTTTGGTTGTAAAGTTGATTTGAGTTACAATGCAGCTGTCCTCTTGAATGGCGTCTGCTGCTGGGGCATCGCATCCGTTTCCTTTCAGCCTATTTAAGTCTTTAGATTTCAGGTTACTCCCCACAGATGCCATAGAGTTCGTTTTTAGAAAATTATTTTCGATGAGATGTTTGATCCATATACCTTTTATGCTATTGAAAAATTTGGATTTATATCTAGAAATTTTTTTTGTCTTTTTGGGACAGGATCTCCCAGTAGCCCCAGCTGTCCTGGAACTCAATATGTAGACCAGGCTTGGCCTTGAACTCACAGAGATCTGCCTGCCTCTGCCTCCCAAGTGTTGGGATTAAAGGCGTGCACCATCACACCTGACTATATCTGGAATCTTAGTATTTGTTTTCTATAAGATTCATGTTTACCTCTTTACTGTTTTTAATTTGTATTAGGCAAATACTTTCTCACTTAGCAATGTAATTCCTTAAATAATTTATTTTCACTATTTTGGAGGGGGTCTTTTTGAGACAGGATCTCCCTATAACTCTAGCTGTCCTGGAACTCACTATGTAGACCAGCCTGGCCTTGAACTTACAGAGATCTGCCTTCCTCTGCCTCCTGAGTGCTAGGATAAAAGCCATGCGGCACCACATCAGGCTATTTTCAGTATATTTTTAAAGTTCTTTCTCAGTGATGCTTCATGGCCTCCGCCTACCTGTCAGTCCATCAGTAGTCTTCAGTGCACCCCGGCCTGTTGCTAGGACAATGCAGAAGTGTCTTTGCCTCCTGTCCGCCTGTGTCTGTCACACAGACATGCATTACAGGGCCAAGATGTGCTGGTACAGCTATTCGTTTCTATAAGCTTATGCTTTCTTTTTGTCTTTTCTTTTCTTTTTTTTTTTTTTTTTTTTTGTTTTTTTGTCTTTTCCAGATGGGTACTCCCTGTAGCCCCAGCTATCCTGGAATTCACTCTGTAGACCAGGCTGGCCTTGAACCCACAAAGATCCGCATGCCTCTGCCACCCAGTGCTAGGATTAAAGGCCGTGCGCCACCATGCCTAGCTCAAGCTTGTGCTTTCTAAAGGACCTGACATTAAGAACTGAGCTGGGATAGCTCCTACATGGGGAAGAAGAGAAACTGAAGAGCAAATGGACACCCCAATTTGCCTTGGTGGGGATTTGAGCTCTGAAAAGTTTAGGGCCTTCCTCCCACTTTTGCAAGCCAGCTGTGTTTCTGGGAGGCTGTGCCCCCCCCCCCCCCGCGCTCGCTGGGTACCACACTCATCTCTTTTCAGTGCTGTGTGCACGGGGTTCACTGCCGCACCACTTTCTGTGGTTCCTCACAAACAGCCTGGGTTTCCTCAATAGATTTGAAGCATTTAGGGAAGGAACCTGTCATAGCTGTCTGATCACTTATGGAGCCACGAAAGTATGCGGCTGTGCAACTGTGAGGACTCCACACACATTCTAGGAGCTGGGTGGCTGCTGCAGCTGGCTCTGTCCTCCACCTCTCACTGCCTCAGCCCACTGGTGACTAGCGACTCCGGAGATGTAATTCTTTCAAAGCTTGAGTAATTTGGTTTGCTTTCATCTCTCTTGAGCTGATGAAGCAGGGGTCTGTTTGTTGAGTAGTGAAGATGAGGAACAGCAAAAGGATTGTCAGATCCTTCAGTGAACCGCAGGCTATCTTAAAAGCACTGATTCTTTACTGTTACTATCTACAAAGATAGTATGTGCATGAGTGTCCCTGTCTTCAGTTTCCACCTTGCTGAGACAGGGCGTCTTATTCACTACTGACCTGCTGGCTTCTGGGAATTTGTTCTCCTTTCCCGCATCTTACCAGAAAAGCCCCAGGGATTACGGATGCCCACTACGCCCAGCTTTGCCTGGGCTCCAGGGATCTCAACCAGGTGCTCACAGTTGAACAGCAAGCACTGGCCCAGGAACCATCTCCCCAGCCCTCCAAGCTGATGAGTTCTTAAATTCAATCAGTGAACAGAAATAGTCTCAGAGTTTTTATTTACTTTAATGTTATTTCAGTTAATGTTGTATGAGTATATTGGGCCTGCATGCATGTAAGTGTACCAAGGGTATGGCAATTCCGCTTGGATACAGATGAGGATGGAACCCCTGGATGTATGAGGTTAGCCACCATGTGGGTGCTGGGATTGAACTAGGTCACTACAAGAACAGCCAATGCTCTTAACTGCTGAGCCATCTCTTCAGCCCCTGAGCCTTATTTTTAAATAATAATTATCTTGTGTGTGTATGAAGAGAGAGACAGAGAGAGAGAGAGAGGAAATGGTTATGCATGTGGAGTCAGGGAGAGGTTTCCTAGGTCAGTTCTCTCACCCCACCAAGAGGGAGTGGAGTGTTCTGGGATCAGAGTCTCTCTCAAGCTTGTGCAGCAGGTATTTTTTCCCTGCTCCATGGAGCCATCTCTCTAAGCCTCATTTTAAGCCTTATGTACTAATCAAGATAGATGTTGAAATGAGCCTTGAGTCAAATAAGTTACCAATTTATGCATATAAAGTATGTCTTTTGGGCAAAACAACAAATAAACAGTGGTAAATGAATGCTTGCTTCATAAGAGATTAGAACTAGTCTGTAGTCAGACTGTGAGCCAGGTCACACTGTGCCCTTCACAGCCTGGTGCTGGCTGGGTGAGGGCCTGGGTCTTCCTCAGAGCTACTATTGTCCCGGCTCTCAGGGCATCTCTGGACTATGGGGCCAGAACTGTCACTTTCCTCTCTAAGATTTAAAAGAACAATTCTCCCCAAATGAGTACTCGGTCTTTCAAGATGACAAATTGGAGCCGTGCACATCAACCCACAGGCCTCAGCTGGGGCACAGTCAGCAGACTGCCTGGCCAGGCGACACCTGATGAAGGAAAGTGAGACTTGAAAGGAAGCCAGTGGGCCCCCAGGTTACCAAGGGAACGTGCCTGAGAACCCCTCAGTTCCCCATGCTCAGGGCACAGTCGGGAGAGTAGCTGCGATCTAGAAGGCCGTGTTCAAAGCAAGTGGAGGAACTAAAAGTACTCAACCCACCACCAAATGTGGTCAGAACAACTTCCCAGTTTGTGTTTTGGTATCTAAGATCTCTACATAAGTTGCCCACGGTGAGGACTAGGAAAATAGGGCGCTCATCCGTTTGCACTTTCAAGTTACGCTGCTGGCCATGGGGCGGTTCATCTCAAGGGACTTACAAAAATATTTGCCAATGAATCCTTGGGAACAGTAGCTTCTTTTCCATTCTTTGTTTTCTACTGAGAAATATAAGTTGAGGGCTCCAAAAGATTACAAAAAATTCAAAGTATTAGATACAGTTGTAGCTCAGTGGGAGAGCACTTGCCTGACATATGCTGTAAGGTCCCAGGTTCAAGCCCAAGTCCCACCAAAATAATACAAATAGAGACCCATTGAAATTGTATTTAACTGACCAACTTTATAACACCAAATAAATATTCATGTTGTTCACTGGAGTACGGGTAGAGAGGTAGAGTGGGGTGATGTGGATTGGTGAGGCAGAGGCTGAATGCAGAAGGGGCTCCCCGGACAGGAGCAGCCAGGAGAGGAGGCTGGGGTGCAGGAAGACCTCACCCATGTGTGCTGCCTCTGAGCTGGGGCAAGGCCACTGTACTACCCTTGGCTTCATAGAGTGGGTCCATCACAGCTGAGAGGGCATTGTCGGGAGGAAGCCACCACCCGGACTCACTAGTCCCAGAGGCCTCCTGGGAGGAGATATTCTCACTGGATGTGTAGAAAAAATAATCTCCTGTGAGGTACCTGCTTAAAAGATAAATCAAATCAGTACTTTCCCCAGCCCTGTTTAGAGAACCCTGGACTGTGTATAAAACATAAATGTATGTGGGGATGGAGAGATGGCTAGCGGTTGAGAGCGCCGACTGCTCTTACAGAGGACCCGGGTTCGATCCCCAGCACCCACATGGGCGGCGAGAAACGCTGAAGCCCAATCCAGGAGAACTCCAGTTCCAGGGGAATCCGACACCCTCTTCTGACCTCCGCAGCATTGCACGACAGGGTGCACACACTGCATGCAGACAGTACATTCATAGCACATACAGAAAAAAAAATTTTTTTTTTAAAACATAAATGTATGTGTAGATGAGCGGGATGGGGTGGGGGCGCACACACACTTCGAGACAAGCTCCATCATCCACCTACCTTCCCAGTCCTGTAACAGGCTGTTTTCTATAGATGACATTTATTCCCCACCCTAAGTAATTCTAAAAAAATGAGTAGATGGGGATCTTCAGAGTCCTCAAGGCTTATTTGATACTGAAAAGGAGCGTGACTGCCAGTCCTATGAGATGGCGAAGATGCCTCGCTCAAAGCTTGATGTGACCGAGCCAGAGAAGCAAGCTTGTGCTGAGGTCCAGCTATGGAATCTGGGCTCCGCTCTACACAGCACAGTGTTGCAGCTGAACACACTGTGCACTGCCCATTACGGTTGTCTTAGGATATTTATACACACAGTTTCTCAGGAATGACTGTGGGGTGAAGAAGAGTTAGAAAGAAATATGGAGGCTGGAGAGAGATGGCTGTGGGTGAACTGTCACGGTGAAGCATGAGGACTTGGGTTCAGATGGCCAGCACCCACCTAAAGCTGAGTGTGGTGCACATACCTGTAACCTGGCCCTGGAAGGCGAGGCAGGAAGCCCCTAGAGCTTGCTTGTCAACCAATCTAGCCAAAATGGCAAGTTCCAGATTTAATGAGAGGCCGGGTCCTTAAAAATAAGATTAAGGAGGCGGGAGAATGGCTCAGTGGTTAAGAACACTGGCTACTCCTTGTGGAAGAACCTGGGTTCAATTCGCCAGCACCCACAGGGCAGCTAACAACTGTTTTTAACTCCAGTTCCAGGGACTCAGACTCCCTCTGTCTGGCCTCTGTGGGCATTGCATGACAGGGTGCATACAACTACATACATGCAGCATAATACTCATACAACATATAATAAAAAAATAAAATTTAAAAAATAAATAAGTAAGGTTAAGGTTAAGGACTGGCAAGAGGGGTTCTGCTGGTGGATGCATTTACCACATAAAGCCTGATGACCTGAATTTGGGCCTGGAGCCCATTGTGGAAGGCAAGAACTGGATCCCAAAAGTTGTCCTCTGACCACATGGCACCATGGTAGTATGTACATACACAACACACATACACAATAATCAATAATAATAAGTGAAATAAAATTTAAAAAAAAGTGGAGAGCAATAGGAATGGTACCTGATTCAAACCTTCTGGCCTTCACACATGATGCATGCACACATCCACACACATATGCACCCACATGTGACCACACATGCATACCACGTCTACCTCCACACATATACATAAGAAAGAATATAGGCCACCTAGAATTCATGCCCAAATAGGAAGCATTGCAAAAGATCATCTCACTGTTACTCTCTAGACAAGCTGAATTTTCCATCGTGGTTTGACTCATGTGGTTTTAGAAGTTCTGTGCCTGCCCTAGTGAGTCCTGTTATGCAACAGCCATTTACTGTGAGAATCCTCATCTCCTGACTCAGCCAATAGACCTGCCTAATTGGAGCACTCAGAGATGGCTGCCCTCGTCAACTGAATTTTCTTTTTGTAAACTTCAATTGAGAATGTACTTAAAATACAATTGCATTGACTAATGAATTGTTCCTTGATGATTTAACTTCTTTCATGAACTCAAGATTATACTTCTCACTGTCAGTCACGACTTAGTCCTTCCAGGTGTTCCTTTGGGGGGACGAGGAAAAGGACCACACTAAATGTCCAGAGAATTACCATTGTCTGAGTGATTGCGTTGGCTTATGAACTTTGGTATTACCAGAGGCTGTACAGAGAGGGTGGAGACAGAAGATGCAAGAAGATGCATTGAATACTGTGTGGTTTCAGATTCCGCTCACTCAAAATTGGATTTTGATCTGAAAGAAATAGAACTCTAATATGTTTAGTCATCTCCACGAGACTGTTATGTGACATGCAAAGTTACGGCCTAACACAAGATGGCTTCTGAGAACAGTGGTATTAGTTGATAGCCCACTCTGCTGATAGGAGTCCATAAGCCAGACAAATACAAAGATGACTGCTTCAATTTGCATGTTAACTGGCCTCCAGAGTTCATGTGTTACAGACTTGTTCCCCAGCCGACGGTGATATTGAGCAGTGGTAGAAACCTTAGGAGATGGAGACCACTTAGAGGAAGGTAGTTGGTGTGGTGGTCTGAGGGGAGGGTGGCTCAACAGGCTCAAGTATGGTCAACACTTGGTCTGGTTGGTGGGGGTGGTTGGGGAGGGTCATGGAAACCTTTATAGGAAGTTGTGGCATCGCTGGAGGAGGTACATCACTGGGGGTGGACTTGATTCCTAGCCCCATTGCCCCATTTGCTCCTCATCTGTGATCGTGGCATGTGCTTGAAGATGTGGCATTAGCTTTCTGCTCCGGCCACAACCCGTGGCCAGGCCTCTCCCACCAGATAGACTATCAATCCCTCTGGAACTGTTCAGACTCGCCACCCCCCCAACTCTCCTTGCTATTAGTTGTTCCTTGGTCATGGTGTTTTATCACAGAACAGAAAAATAGCAGACTAGAGTATGNAAGGAGGCAAATAATTTTCTTCACTATAAAAACAGAATGTCAGCAAAAGGTTGTTTTATTTTTCCCAGAGATCTTACGTATTACCCATTACGTACTAGGAATCTTACTAACAATTTTCGCTTTGGGGGTGAGTCCCTAGGGATTTTGGATTTTTGTTTTGTTTTGTTTTGGTCTTTTCAAGACAGGGTCTCCCTGTAGCCCCAGCTGTCCTGGAATTCACTCTGTAGACCAGGCTGGCCTTGAACTCACAAAGATCCGCCTGCCTCTGCCACCCAGTGCTAGGATTAAAGGCGTGCGTCACCATGCCTAGCTCAAGCTTGTGCTTTCTAAAGGACCTGACATTAAGAACTGAGCTGGGATAGCTCCTACATGGGGAAGAAGAGAAACTGAAGAGCAAATGGACACCCCAATTTGCCTTGGTGGGGATTTGAGCTCTGAAAAGTTTAGGGCCTTCCTCCCACTTTTGCAAGCCAGCTGTGTTTCTGGGAGGCTGTGCCCCCCCCCCCCCCCGCGCTCGCTGGGTACCACACTCATCTCTTTTCAGTGCTGTGTGCACGGGGTTCACTGCCGCACCACTTTCTGTGGTTCCTCACAAACAGCCTGGGTTTCCTCAATAGATTTGAAGCATTTAGGGAAGGAACCTGTCATAGCTGTCTGATCACTTATGGAGCCACGAAAGTATGCGGCTGTGCAACTGTGAGGACTCCACACACATTCTAGGAGCTGGGTGGCTGCTGCAGCTGGCTCTGTCCTCCACCTCTCACTGCCTCAGCCCACTGGTGACTAGCGACTCCGGAGATGTAATTCTTTCAAAGCTTGAGTAATTTGGTTTGCTTTCATCTCTCTTGAGCTGATGAAGCAGGGGTCTGTTTGTTGAGTAGTGAAGATGAGGAACAGCAAAAGGATTGTCAGATCCTTCAGTGAACCGCAGGCTATCTTAAAAGCACTGATTCTTTACTGTTACTATCTACAAAGATAGTATGTGCATGAGTGTCCCTGTCTTCAGTTTCCACCTTGCTGAGACAGGGCGTCTTATTCACTACTGACCTGCAGGCTTCTGGGAATTCTGTCTCCTTTCCCCATCTTACCAGAAAAGCCCCAGGATTACGGATGCCCACTACGCCCAGCTTTGCCTGGGCTCCAGGGATCTCAACTCAGCTGCTCACAGTTGCACAGCAAGCACTTGGCCCACTGAACCATCTCCCCAGCCCTCCAAGCTGATGAGTTCTTAAATTCAATCAGTGACAGAAATAGGCTCAGATTTTTATTTATTTATTTATTTATTTATTTTGTATGAGTATATTGCCTGCATGCATGTAAGTGTACCAATGTTATGCAATTCCCTTGGATGACAGAAGAGAGCATGGATCCCCTGGAACTGAAGTTAGCCACCATGTGGGTGCTGGGATTTGAACCTAGGTCATCTACAAGAACAGCCAATGCTCTTAACTGCTGAGCCATCTCTTCAGCCCCTGAGCCTTATTTTAAATTAAATAATTATCTTGTGTGTGTATGAGAGAGAGAGAGAGAGAGAGAGAGAGAGAGAGAGAATGGGTATGCATGTGGAGGTCAGGGGGAGAGGTTTCCTAGGTCAGTTCTCTCCCCCCACCGTGGGTTCTGGGATCAGAGTCTCTCTCAAGCTTGTGCAGCAGGTATTTTCCCTGCTCCATGGAGCCATCTCTCTAGCCTCATTTTAAGCCTTATGTACTAATCAAGATAGATGTTGAAATGAGCCTTGAGTCAAATAAGTTACCAATTTATGCATATAAAGTATGTCTTTTGGGCAAAACAACAAATAAACATGGTAAATGAATGCTTGTTCATAAGAGATTAGAACTAGTCTGTAGTCAGACTGTGAGCCAGGTCACACTGTGCCCTTCACAGCCTGGTGCTGGCTGGGTGAGGGCCTGGGTCTTCCTCAGAGCTACTATTGTCCCGGCTCTCAGGGCATCTCTGGACTATGGGGCCAGAACTGTCACTTTCCTCTCTAAGATTTAAAAGAACAATTCTCCCCAAATGAGTACTCGGTCTTTCAAGATGACAAATTGGAGCCGTGCACATCAACCCACAGGCCTCAGCTGGGGCACAGTCAGCAGACTGCCTGGCCAGGCGACACCTGATGAAGGAAAGTGAGACTTGAAAGGAAGCCAGTGGGCCCCCAGGTTACCAAGGGAACGTGCCTGAGAACCCCTCAGTTCCCCATGCTCAGGGCACAGTCGGGAGAGTAGCTGCGATCTAGAAGGCCGTGTTCAAAGCAAGTGGAGGAACTAAAAGTACTCAACCCACCACCAAATGTGGTCAGAACAACTTCCCAGTTTGTGTTTTGGTATCTAAGATCTCTACATAAGTTGCCCACGGTGAGGACTAGGAAAATAGGGCGCTCATCCGTTTGCACTTTCAAGTTACGCTGCTGGCCATGGGGCGGTTCATCTCAAGGGACTTACAAAAATATTTGCCAATGAATCCTTGGGAACAGTAGCTTCTTTTCCATTCTTTGTTTTCTACTGAGAATATAAGTTGAGGGCTCCAAAAGATTACAAAAAATTCAAAGTATTAGGCTACAGTTGTAGCTCAGTGGGAGAGCACTTGCCTGACATATGCTGTAAGGTCCCAGGTTCAAGCCCAAGTCCCACCAAAATAATACAAATAGAGACCCATTGAAATTGTATTTAACTGACCAACTTTATAACACCAAATAAATATTCATGTTGTTCACTGGAGTACGGGTAGAGAGGTAGAGTGGGGTGATGTGGATTGGTGAGGCAGAGGCTGAATGCAGAAGGGGCTCCCCGGACAGGAGCAGCCAGGAGAGGAGGCTGGGGTGCAGGAAGACCTCACCCATGTGTGCTGCCTCTGAGCTGGGGCAAGGCCACTGTACTACCCTTGGCTTCATAGAGTGGGTCCATCACAGCTGAGAGGGCATTGTCGGGAGGAAGCCACCACCCGGACTCACTAGTCCCAGAGGCCTCCTGGGAGGAGATATTCTCACTGGATGTGTAGAAAAAATAATCTCCTGTGAGGTACCTGCTTAAAAGATAAATCAAATCAGTACTTTCCCCAGCCCTGTTTAGAGAACCCTGGACTGTGTATAAAACATAAATGTATGTGGGGATGGAGAGATGGCCTAGCGGTTGAGAGCGCCGACTGCTCTTACAGAGGACCCGGGTTCGATCCCCAGCACCCACATGGCGGCCGAGAACCGTCTGAAGCTCCAATTCCAGGAGAACTCCAGTTCCAGGGGAATCCGACACCCTCTTCTGACCTCCGCAGCATTGCACGACACGGGTGCACACACCTGCATGCAGACAGTACATTCATACACATACAGAAAAAAATTTTTTTTTAAAACATAAATGTATGTGTAGATGAGCGGGATGGGGTGGGGGCGCACACACACTTCGAGACAAGCTCCATCATCCACCTACCTTCCCAGTCCTGTAACAGGCTGTTTTCTATAGATGACATTTATTCCCCACCCTAAGTAATTCTAAAAAAATGAGTAGATGGGGATCTTCAGAGTCCTCAAGGCTTATTTGATACTGAAAAGGAGCGTGACTGCCAGTCCTATGAGATGGCGAAGATGCCTCGCTCAAAGCTTGATGTGACCGAGCCAGAGAAGCAAGCTTGTGCTGAGGTCCAGCTATGGAATCTGGGCTCCGCTCTACACAGCACAGTGTTGCAGCTGAACACACTGTGCACTGCCCATTACGGTTGTCTTAGGATATTTATACACACAGTTTCTCAGGAATGACTGTGGGGTGAAGAAGCATTAGAAAGAAATATGGAGGCTGGAGAGAGATGGCTCTGTGGGTGAACTGTTCACGGTGTAAGCATGAGGACTTGGGTTCAGATGGCCAGCACCCACCTAAAAGCTGAGTGTGGTGGCACATACCTGTAACCTGGCCCTGGAAGGCAGAGGCAGGAAGCTCCCTAGAGCTTGCTTGTCAACCAATCTAGCCAAAATGGCAAGTTCCAGATTTAATGAGAGGCCTGGTCTTAAAAAATAAGATTAAGGAGGCTGGAGAAATGGCTCAGTGGTTAAGAACACTGGCTACTCTTGTGGAAGACCTGGGTTCAATTCCCAGCACCCACATGGCAGCTAACAACTGTTTATAACTCCAGTTCCAGGGACTCAGACTCCCTCTTCTGGCCTCTGTGGGCATTGCATGACAGGGGTGCACATACATACATACATGCAGACATAATACTCATACACATATAATAAAAATAAATAAAATTTAAAAATAATAAGATTAAGGTTAAGGTTAAGGACTGGCAAGAGGGGTTCTGCTGGTGGATGCATTTACCACATAAGCCTGATGACCTGAATTTGGGCCCTGGAGCCCATTGTGGAAGGCAAGAACTGGATCCCAAAAGTTGTCCTCTGACCACATGTGCACCATGGTATGTATGTACATACACACACACATACACAAATAATAATAATAATAAGTGAAATAAAATTTAAAAACAGGTGGAGAGCAATAGAAGATGGTACCTGATGTCAACCTCTGGCCTTCACACATGATGCATGCACACATCCACACACATATGCACCCACACATGTGTACCACACATGCATACCACGTCTACCTCCACACATATACATAAGAAAGAAATATAGGCCACCTTAGAATTCATGCCCAAATAGGAAGCATTGCAAAAGATCATCTCACTGTTACTCTCTAGACAAGCTGAATTTTCCATCGTGGTTTGACTCATGTGGTTTTAGAAGTTCTGTGCCTGCCCTAGTGAGTCCTGTTATGCAACAGCCATTTACTGTGAGAATCCTCATCTCCTGACTCAGCCAATAGACCTGCCTAATTGGAGCACTCAGAGATGGCTGCCCTCGTCAACTGAATTTTCTTTTTGTAAACTTCAATTGAGAATGTACTTAAAATACAATTGCATTGACTAATGAATTGTTCCTTGATGATTTAACTTCTTTCATGAACTCAAGATTATACTTCTCACTGTCAGTCACGACTTAGTCCTTCCAGGTGTTCCTTTGGGGGGACGAGGAAAAGGACCACACTAAATGTCCAGAGATTACCATTTCTGAGTGATTGCTTGGCTTATGAACTTTGGTATTACACAGAGGCTGTACAGAGAGGTGGAGACAGAAGATGCAAGAAGATCTTGAATCACTGTGTGGTTCAGATTCCCTCACTCAAAATTGGATTTTGATCTGAAAGAAATAGAACTCTAATATGTTTAGTCACCGAGACTTTTATTTACATGCCAATTTAGGCCTAACACATGGCTCTGAGAACAGTGGTATTAGTTGATAGCCCACTCTGCTGATAGGAGTCCATAAGCCAGACAAATACAAAGATGACTGCTTCAATTTGCATGTTAACTGGCCTCCAGAGTTCATGTGTTACAGACTTGTTCCCCAGCCGACGGTGATATTGAGCAGTGGTAGAAACCTTAGGAGATGGAGACCACTTAGAGGAAGGTAGGTGTGTGTGGTGGTCTGAGTGAGGAGTGGGCTCACAGGCTCAAGTATGTCAACACTTGGTCTGTTGGTGGGGGTGTTTGGGGAGGGTCATGGAACCTTTAGGAGTTGTGGCATCGCTGGAGGAGGTACATCACTGGGGGTGGACTTTGAGTTCCTAGCCTTGCCCCACTTTGAACTCTCTCTCTCTTCTTGCATGTGCTTGAAGATGTGGGCACTTAGCTTTCTGCTCCGGCCACCCCTGTGGCCAGGCCTCTCCACCATGATAGACTATCATCCCTCTGGAACTGTCAGCCCGCCACCCCCCCAACTCTTCCTTCTATTAGTTGTCCTGGTCATGGTGTTTTATCACAGACAGAAAAGTACAGACTAGAGTATGTTGCAGAGGGCACACCCTCAAAAGGGACGTAGAGACCCCAACCCTTTGCTCTCGTTGTGATTTCCTGGCCTCTGTATGTAAGCAGCTTCTTCCTGTGACACACTTTCTACCACAGTGGTCAGCCTCATCAAGGGCCAATAGTCCATGGACTGACACCTCTGAAACTGTGAGCCAAAGAGAACCTTTCTTCCTTTTAAATTGTTCAGTATTTCATCACAGGCATGAAGCTGATGAACACAATGGTTCATAGAATGTTTCGTATTGGGGCTGGAGAGATGGCCTAGTGGTTAAGAGTGCCGACCGCTCTTACAGAGGACCCGGGTTCAATCCCCAGCACCCACATGGTGGCCAAGAGCCATCTGAAACTCCAGTTCCAGGAGAACTCCAGTTCCAGGGGAATCCGAGACCCTCTTCTGACCTCCGCGGCATTGCACGACACGGGTGCACAGACCTGCATGCAGACAGTACATTGATACACATACCGAAATAAATAAGATAAAATAAAAAAAGAATGTTTCGTATTAGCTGGAAACATCCCCCACCCTTAGGCTCAGTTATTTGAACACTTGGTGCTGTTTGGAAGGCCGCAGACCCTTTAGGAGACGCGGCCTTGCTGGAGGCAGCGCATCACTGGGGGTGAGATTTGATAGCTCACAGCCTTGCCCCGCTCCCAGTTCACTCTCTCTGCTTCATGTTTGTAGCTCAAGGTGTGAGTGCTCAGCTTCTCTGCCCCAGCCACCTGCCGCCATGCTTCCACCACCATAATGGGCTCTCCTAGAACCATAAGCCAAATAAACCCTTCTTTCCATGTGCTCCTTTTATGCTAAAAACAAGGATAGCCAAGAATCTGATATCTCTCCTATTATTTAAAGAAAGGTATATAGTACTTTATTATCTATTTACTTTTTTATTTATTGGGGGCATGTCACATGTGTGGTGGATAAAGGACACCTTTCAGGAGTCAATGATCTCCTTCCACCATGTGCGTTCTGGGGATTGAACCCAGGTTGTCAGGTTTGGTGACCCTCTTGACCTGCTGAGCCATCTCACCAGCCCCAATGTTCTCTATTCCACAGTCCACTGAGAGAGCTATGAGAAATCTCATCATACATAGTGTGATTGATGGACAGCTCTGGAAACATTCTATCAGATACAATCCTATTTGCCACAGAAAAACAGACATTATATGTGGTTGAGCTAAATAAATGCAAGAGTCTTCTATTTGGAGCATATTAGTTACTTTTGTGTTCTGTGATGACAGTGCCTGACAGAAACAATAGAGGGAAAGGGTTATTTTGCCTCCTGGTTTCTGGGGATGTGGAACCACCATGGTGGGAGCATGTGATAGAGAATGTTCCCATCACAGTGACCAGGAAGCCAAGCGTGTGAGGACCATGGGCCAAGTATGAACTTCAGAAGTGACCAGCTAGGCTCTACCTCCTCCATTTCCACAGCCTCCTCAGATAGTGCCACCTGCTGGTAACCAAACATTTGAAACATGAGCCTGTGCAAACATTCCAGATTTAAACCATAACCTTCTACCCCTGTCCCCCAGTGGCCTCCAGTCCAGGTCCTGCAGAGTCCCTGTTCCCCTCTGAAACTCCATGGGCCTGTGCTTTACTTTTGCATCTCTTTTGTCAAAATGGTCCTTCCGGCTCACACCGCATGGCCTGTTAAGCTCTGCTCACAGCTCCAAACTCTTCCAAATTCCTCTCACAAACTAGTTCCAAAGGCCCAAGAGCCATGTCCTCAGGCTTAGTCATAGGTATCACTTCCTGACTTTAAAAATCTACCACGCTGGGCGTGGTGGCGTACGCCTTTAATCCTAGCACTTGGGAGGCAGAGGCAGGAGGATCTTTGTGAGTTCAAGGCCAGCCTGGTTCTACAGCGTTCAGCTGTGATTTCCAGGGACAGCAGCTCGGGCTTATAGGGGAGACCTTGTCTGTGCAAGACCAAATAATAAAAAAAAATAAAAAAAAAAAAAAAAAAAGGCTACCACAGGGCCGGGTGTGGTGGTGCACACCTTTAATCCCAGCACTCAGGAGGGAGAGGCAAGTGGATCTCTGTGAGTTCAAGGCCAGCAAGTTCCAGACCAGCTGGGGCTACAGGGAGACCTGAGAGCCCTGTCTCAAAGCTATCACAGCAAAGTGGCAATAAAACAAACAAAAAACAAAAATCAAGCAAGAAAGCAAACAAACAACAGCTCAGAGCACTGCTGACACAAAATAAAAACTACACATCAATGGGTGGAAACTGAACCCAGGCATAAATCAGGACACCTATGGAGTTGAGCTCCAGCAGCAGCTGGGACAAGAGGAGCCTTTCAACTCACAGTGCTGGCCAAATGTGGAGACACCTGGAAAACATGAAGGTTGACACTCACCTAGCATTTTACATAAAAATTAACTTAAAATAGATCAAAGTCTCAAATATAAGACCCAAATTCATGACTTTGAATTTGGCAAAGCAATCTTAGATAAGTTACTCAAAGCCTGAGGAGTAAAACTAGAAAAAATAATAATAAATTTGCCATCATCAAATTTGCATACTTAGCTGAGCATAGAGGCTCCCCTCATGCCTATAACCCCAGCACTGGGGAGGCTAAGGCAGGAGGATTACTGTAAGCTCAAGGCCAATTTGGGCTACATAGTGACTTCCAGGAATAAGAATTTATCTTTAAAAAATTAGGAACTGTTCTGACTAAAGGACACCATCACAAAAGTGAAGACAGTGCACAGAACAAGGGGAAAATCTGCAAATCAGATAACTATATGTATCTAGAATATATAAAGAGCTCTTGCAACTCAATAGTAGTAATAATACCCAAATGACCTGGGTAAAGACCTGAATAGCTCTACCCAGGGAAAATATATCAACACTCAATAGGCACATGAGATACCAGGAGTCACTGGGGAAAGGCAAGTGCAAACCACAGTGAGTTCTACTTCCCATCTGGATGACTAGAATGAGAAAGTCGGTAATAAGAAGTGCTGGTAAGAACACAGGGCATCAGAAACCTTAAACACTGCTGGTAGGGATGTGAAAAGATACAATGATTTGGGAAATAGTTGGGTAGTTCTGCAGGTGATTAAACTTTGATTTACTATATGAACAAACAATTCAACTTGTATTAATATCCTCAAGACAAATGCAAAGATGTGTGTACACAATTTGTCCATGGATGTTTACAGCCAAAGGTGTCCACCAATCCCAGTGTCAATATATAAATGGGGCCTAAAAATGTAGTATAATCATATCGTGCAGTAATTGGGCCATAAAATAATTCACTTCGGTTATATTCTAAAATTTGGATGGGGTTTGAAAATCTAAGTGAAAAGGTCATACATGAAGTCCACATATTGCATGATTTCTTTGTGAAAGTTCAGATTAGGTCAATCTATAGAGGCAGAAAGCAGCCCAGTTCTGCTAAGGAACAAGGAACCAGGTGGGGCCTAGATAGGACAAAGTTCCTTTCTTTTCAAGGTGATGAAAATATTCTACAATTGACTGTGTTGACAGTTGCTTGGCTGTGAATACTTAAAAACCATCCGTCACATCATATACTTCAAGTGGATGAATTATATGGCTTGCAAGGGATACCAATAATTTTTTTAAAAGAAAGAGATGGAGAAAGCATGCATGTAAACATTAATCAGAAAAATAAGATCTTAAGTGTTGTGATGGTGTGAATGAGAATTTCCCCCATAGGATCCAAGTATTCGGACATTTTGTCCACAGTTGGTGACGCTGTTTGTGAGGTCTTCTGTCACTGGGGGCAGGCTTAGAGAGTTCTTAAAGTCTTGCCAGTCTCTAGTCATTCTCTCTGCTTCCTGTGTCTGCCTGAAGAGGTGCAGCTCTGCTTTCTGCCCCTGCTCAGTCACGCCCTGCCACCATGCCTCCCCACCACGATGGACTCTAATTCCCCTGGAACCGTCAACTGTCAACTGTTAAACTCTTCTCATGCGTTGACCTTCTAAAATAAATACACGATTCTGCCAATTGAAACAGAAAAATCCTTTACTAGATAAAACTAAATATGCAATCATGATGTAAAAATCTCAGCCTAGAGGTTGGCAAGATGGCTCAGTTGGTAAAGGCTCCCATTGCCCAACCCGAGGACCCAAGTTCAGTTCCCAGCACCCACAGTGGGCAGCACACAACCACCTGCAAGTTTAACTCCAAGGGATCCAAATCTGGTCTCTGCCAGCACCCTGCACTCGTGTGCACACCCCACACCCCACATGATTAAAAATAAAATAAATACTTGTTTTACTCTCAAACTAAGTCTTTAGTTCTTGCACTTGGGAAGCAGAGGGCAAATGGATCTCTGTGAGTTCAAGACCAGCCTGGTCTACATAGCAAGTTCAGAACCAGCTAGAGCTACAGGGAGACCCCGTCTCAAAAAAAGAATAAAATAAAATAAATAAAACAAACAAACAAAAACCTCAAACTGGAGATAAAAGCTTGCTTTCCTCGAGAGCGGACATCTGCAGAAAAGCAGAGCTGCCGTGATGCACAGACAACTTGGCTTCCTGTATGTGGCCCCACTGGGCCCAGAAGTCCACGTGCCTTGAATCCTCTGAGCCTTTGCCACACAATCTTTATTTCTATGGTACAGAGCCTCATCACCAAGGTCAGAGGCAGTGAGACTTGGCTCCGGGCCTACCTAGTCCTTGTGACAGGCCAGTCTATGTCTGAAGGTCCAATCTGCTGCCATCTGTCGTGTCCCGTGTGCCTCCCCCCCCCCACGTCACACACTCCTTCCTGCTTTGCCCTGTAACCCCAGGGCAGCACCCATAGAGAGGAAGCAGGCGCACACCAGCGACTCCTGTCCTGGTTTCCTTTCAAGCCCTGAGATAGCTACTGTGATGGCTAGTACCAATGGCGGACTTGCCCTATGTATAAGCGCCTAGGAGACAAACCTCTGAGTACGTCTGGCGAGGGGTTTCTAGATTGGGTTAACTGAAGACCACCCTGAATGTGGGCAGCACCAGAACCTGGGAGCCTGGAATGAATATAAAGAGAAAGCAAGGACCTGGAGAGACGGCTTGCTAGTTAAGTGCGCTGGCTGTTCTTCTAAAACACCGAAGTTCGGCAGGTTCCCAGCAGCTTTGTTGGGGGCTTACAACTGCCTGTAACCCCAGCTTCAGGGCATCTGACACCCTCTTCTGGCCTCCAGCGGCACCTGTACACATGTGACATACAGAGTCACCAACATACAGATGCAGATCATTTTAGGAGGAAATGAGTTGAGCTCCAGCATTCATCTTTCTGCTTCCTGTGCACACAGCGTGACCAGCTCCTGAGCACACAGTGTGGCCAGCTCCTGTGCACACAGTGTGACCAGCTCCTGTGCACACAGTGTGACCAGCTTCCTATGCATGCAGTATGACCAGCTGTGTTATGCTCGTGCTGGCCATGACTTACCTCCTGTGGTGAATCACACCTTCAAGCTGTGAGCCAAAATAAAACCTTCCTCATGTGAATTGCTCTGGTCAGGTCTTTTGTCACAACAATAAACACAATAAATAATACAGTTACTTAACATCCCAGTGTCTTAAAAATGGCAATAGGCACACCCATTAATCAGGTCACAATTTAGAAACATACTGGATTTTATTTTGACTGTTATAGAAAAGAGAGGGACTTGCAATTTTTCTCAGATGAAGTAAGGATGATTTAGTAACCCCACTGAACATTCGCCTGACAGTCAGGAGAGCTGTTTGCACAGCAACACTGGCTCACTATTTCTGTTCTGGGAGACTTGCCCAAATGCCCTACTAAAATACCACCCCCCCCGGATGGAGTGATGGCTCAGCAGTTAAGAGCACCAACTGCTCTTGCAGAGGACCCAGGTTCGATTCCCAGCACCAACATGGTGGCTAAGAACCATCTTTAAGCCGGGCATGGTGGAACATGCCTTTAATCCTAGCACTCAGGAGGCAGAGACAGGCAGATCTCTGTGAGTTCAAGGCCAGCCTGGTCTACAGAGTGAGTTCCAGGCCAGCTGAGGCTATAGGGAGACCCTGTCTCAAAAAAATAAAATAAAATATAAAATGCTTCTCCTCCTCAAGGAGGTTAAACAGTGTCACAAACCAGGCTGTGGTCAGTTTCTCCCAGTATGTGGTACTGTGGCCAGTGAGCTCCTACCAGTGAGTGGGTGGGGTGCAGTGGGTTGGGTTGAGCTGTTGAAAGTGAACCTCCACCCCTTTCAGGGAGCTCAAAGCAAAATGTAGATATTTAGGCACCTTGACCAAGAGCAAGAGACCTCTAAGATTGGCCACCCTCAGCCTTGGGACCCTAGAACATGGCTCGTGGCGATGAACTAAATTTGAATGAGACTGTCCAGGATGCCGAGGTGGCCTCTTGGCCAATATCTGAGTGTCATGCTAAAGAGACAATGCAATTCGAAGACTCAGAATTCAGAACATCTCCCCTTCTCCCTGAGACTTGCCTTCTGTGTGTGACTTGCTAAAGTCTTCTACAGTGAATAAAATAAAAATAATTAAAAAATTTTTAAAAATCAAAGATGAAGAGAAAATATGGAAAACATGCAGAGAGGAAAAAGTACTCAGGAAGATAGACATTTCCACCAAATATTCTACAGAGTGGAAGACGATGGAGCAGCATCTTTAATATACAGAAGGAAAGGGCTGCACAGAAGGCAGCAGTCAAGGACACTTGCTGCGCTCGTACACAACTTGGCTTGGGTTTCCATACTGAGCAGCTCACAGCTGCTTCTAACTCCAACTCCAAGTGACCCGACCCTCTCTCTGGACTCTGAGGACACCTGCAGTCACAAGAACATACCCTGTCCCCAAGAACATACCATTAATTTTTTTTAAAAAATCATAAAAAAATGTAGAAAGAAAAAAAATGAACTATTAATTCAGAGTTATAGCTCTACTAAAAGCATTTTCAAAATGCTTCAAAGGCAAAACGAAACTTTTGCAGATCATCCCTTCAAACAAACAGAAAATAAAACAAGCAAAAACACAATATGGCAAACATATGGCTAACTCTGTAGGGTTCCCGGGAGGGAAGTGGAGCCTCGAGAAGCCCTGGGAGGAGTGGAAGCTGGGCAGGGTCCTCCGTGTTAAAGCCTGGATCAGTGGAAGACCCTCTTGGGGGGGTTTGACCACGAGTCTTGCCAACTCCATTGTCCTAGGTGCCCCCTTGATCAGCTGCACGGTGAACTGGAGGTGAGTTTTACACCGGAAGAGGTCTTTCAGTTTGAACTTATCCACTGAGGCCATTGACTAGCGTGTGGGTGAGGAGTGGAGCAGGCGTCCCGGAAGCCGTGGACCATGGCTGGGCTTCTTGAAAGACTGAATACCACAGGGCACCCACAGTAGGTACTGACTCCCTGGATGAACTCAGATGAAAGCAAGAACTGCATTCCTCTCCTCCCCAGTGGGGCCATGGAGAAAGGGTTTTCTTCCTTTCACTCAGACAGAAGCTTGGCCAAGTGATCCAACTAGACACTGGCTCCTGCGTTAGTCTGTCGGCTCCTGCGTTAGTCTGTCGGCTCCTGCTTTAGTCTGTCGGCTCCTGCAGCCTCTCTGCCTCTTGTGCCCCTGTAGCCCACATGCTCTACTTTGGGAATTCTGTGTATCTGGCATGGTATAATGTTACAGAGACAAATCTACAAACCTTATACCTGAATGCATATTTTCCTGTCAACTTTCTGAAGACGTGGCTGCAATGTGGTTTCCAGGCCTACGCCCTTGACCTCTGGACTCTCTCACTTTCCATTTCAGCGGACTGTCCATATGCTTTGTGTCTCTCATCCAAATGGCACCCAGTCACCACAGTGCACATGTCTTAGGGTTCCATTTTGCATTCGCTTCTACTTCTTAGGTTTAAGTATCTATGATGTTTTGTTCACCTTATTGTTGACTGGATTTGGAATCACTTAAGAAATGTACCCCTGAGCATGTCTGTCTGGGTGTTTGCAGAAAGGACACACTGCAGAGAACACCATCCCACGGGCTGGGGTCCCAGGCTGGATAAAACTCCAGTAATCTCCTCAGGACTATCTGCCTTATGGCTGAGGTAGCCTTGTGGATGTTTCCACACTAGAAAGCTGTGTTTGACTAGATGTTTGCTGTGTCTCCAGGGTCCTTACCACAGGGCAAATGAGCCGGGCCTCCAGCGAGGAGAAGTTGGAAAAGAAGTCAGCATGTCACCGGGAAGCTAAGCTTTGTGCCTGGTCTGCTATAAAGGCCACCTACAGCTTTTCTTTTTCAGGTTAAAACCTCTTCCCCTATGAGGAAGACAAATCACAAAATTGGCTTGGCCCAGATTGACACTTTCCCAATATCTCTGCATCTACTTAAGGCTGACACAAGATCCGGTCTACAGATTATTGCAGAAACAAGATAAGGTTTGGGGAAACCCACATTCTAGTTTTTCATGTTGCTCCCTGCCTGGCTTATTCATTCGCTCAGCACGAGTTTTGAGTTTCGTTAGCGCCCGCATTTTTGCTTGACCCTGCTCCAAACAAGAGAAGCAGCAGAGAATGAAACATGTCCAGATCCTTCTTGGCTGGGCTTCCAGCAAACAAGCATGTGGGGGAGGGGTGTAGGTACAGGGGGACAGATGCTACAGAGGAACTGCTGGGAATAGAATGGAAGCTCTTACGAGAAGGCCAATCAGAACCATCCAAGGAAAGCAAGGGGCAGAGCACAGAGCTCAGGGCCCGAGCGCATCCCAGGGACAGCATGGTTTCCAGGGGGACCGGTGTAAGCAACAGGGAGGGAGGGAACAGCAGGGAGGTGGAACTGTGAGCACGGCTGCTCCCCTAGGAGCCCTGTGAGTCCTAGACGGCACGGGATAGGAGCCCTGTGAGTCCTAGACGGCACGGGATAGGAGCCCTGGGAGTCCTAGACGGCACGGGATAGGAGCCCTGGGAGTCCTAGACGGCACGGGATAGGAGACCTGGGAGTCCTAGACGGCACGGGATAGGAGCCCTGGGAGTCCTAGACGGCACGGGATAGGAGCCCTGGGAGTCCTAGACGGCACGGGATAGGAGCCCTGGGAGTCCTAGACGGCACGGGATAGGAGCCCTGGGAGTCCTAGACGGCACGGGATAGGAGCCCTGGGAGTCCTAGACGGCACGGGATAGGAGCCCTGGGAGTCCTAGACGGCACGGGATAGGAGCCCTGGGAGTCCTAGACGGCACGGGATAGGAGCCCTGGGAGTCCTAGACGGCACGGGATAGGAGCCCTGGGAGTCCTAGACGGCACGGGATAGGAGCCCTGGGAGTCCTAGACGGCACGGGATAGGAGCCCTGGGAGTCCTAGACGGCACGGGATAGGAGCCCTGGGAGTCCTAGACGGCACGGGATAGGAGCCCTGGGAGTCCTAGACGGCACGGGATAGGAGCCCTGGGAGTCCTAGACGGCACGGGATAGGAGCCCTGGGAGTCCTAGACGGCACGGGATAGGAGCCCTGGGAGTCCTAGACGGCACGGGATAGGAGCCCTGGGAGTCCTAGACGGCACGGGATAGGAGCCCTGGGAGTCCTAGACGGCACGGGATAGGAGCCCTGGGAGTCCTAGACGGCACGGGATAGGAGCCCTGGGAGTCCTAGACGGCACGGGATAGGAGCCCTGGGAGTCCTAGACGGCACGGGATAGGAGCCCTGGGAGTCCTAGACGGCACGGGATAGGAGCCCTGGGAGTCCTAGACGGCACGGGATAGGAGCCCTGGGAGTCCTAGACAGCACGGGAGTTTCATTCTGAAGCATTTGAGGGTCTGCGGGGCCTAGAACAGAGCACAGAAATGATCCCAGGATCACCGAAAGCTTGTCCCTCGTCTGAGGAGTGGAGACTGACTGTGGAGGTCAGGGACTGACTGGGACAAGGAGACCACTTGGCAGGTGAGGGCCATGTCCATCCAGATGGTTGGTATGGAATGGAGAGAGGAGGTCCTGGGCTTGAGACACAAGATTTATATTAAATCCTGGGTGAGAGTTTGGAAGACTTGCTGTTGCATTTGATGTGAAGGAAAGAAATTCTAGGAAGACTCCAGTTTCTGCCTGAACAGTCAGTCAGGAGTCATCTACTGTTGAGCTCTATACAACTCAGGGGACAGTGAGCTTGTTTGGGGGAATCCAAGATTATTTTGTGTGCTCAGGGCACTTTCCTGTCCCCATCTGCTTCCTTTTACTGCTGCCCACCTTTCCTGTCCTAGCATCCTCACAGGCCCCTTTCCTGTCCTCCCACCCTGTCCTACCATCCTCACAGGCCCCTTTCCTGTCCTCCCACCCTGTCCTACCATCCTCACAGGCCCCTTTTCTGTCCTCCCACCCTGTCCTACCATCCTCACAGGCCCCTTTCCTGTCCTCCCACCCTGTCCTACCATCCTCACAGGCCCCTTTCCTGTCCTCCCACCCTGTCCTACCATCCTCACAGGCCCCTTTTCTGTCCTCCCACCCTGTCCTACCATCCTCACAGGCCCCTTTCCTGTCCTCCCATCCTGTCCTACCATCCTCACAGGCCCCTTTCCTGTCCTCCTACCCTGTCCTACCATCCTCAGAGGCCCCTTTCCTGTCCTCCCACCCTGTCCTACCATCCTCACAGGCCCCTTTCCTGTCCTCCCACCCTGTCCTACCATCCTCACAGGCCCCTTTCCTGTCCTACCCTGTCCTACCATCCTCACAGGCCCCTTTCCTGTCCCACCCTGTCCTACCATCCTCACAGGCCCCTTTCCTGTCCCACCCTGTCCTACCATCCTCACAGGCTCCTTTCCTATCCTCCTACCCTGTCCTACCATCCTCACAGGCCCCTTTCCTGTCCTCCCACCCTGTCCTACCATCCTCACAGGCCCCGGGCACCTTTCCTACCCCCGCTTTCTGCACAGTGGCTCATCTGGTTTTTGTCCCTGTCTGTTAGAGATTCCCTCCAGCAAGTCAGGACAGCAGAGCACAGGGCTGTGAGCGTGGCCTCTTTCACCTGCGTGCCTTCAGGCTCCATGACTCTGTGGAGGTAGCTGGGACCAGCTGTCAGGCTGTAGGCTCCACCCTGGTGACATCATGCTGAGTGCTTGAAATTGCCCTCCGTGGGGGAATTTGCTTTATCATTGGGCTGGTAGTGTAATTCAGGGTTCTTTTCTCCTGAAGAGCCAGGGGACTTAGCATTCAGCCCGCCCTGAAATACCTTCTACTATTCAGAGTGACTTCTTGATGTGTCCTCTGCCCAGCCTGGTAGACAGTGTCCCCTGGCCTGCTCACATACATTTTTCCACAGGCCCACAGATCCCTGGGACTGTGAACCCACACCAGTCCTGTCAACTGAGACATCACGGGTGGAGAGATGGAGACCCTGGTCCATCCCCTAATTTGACTGTGGGGCTGGGGCAGGGTGGGAATGGGGTTGTTTTCCACTGTCGTTGCTTTGTCTCCTAGAGAGTACGCACCGTGCAGGGACACTTATGGTTAGCCTAGAACCGCGTGTGGCCAGAGGGGATTTCCACAGGAATCCTCCACCACTGCACTTGACAGCTGCACTTGGTAGGTACACAGACTCACCACAAGACTATTCCCAGGGGCCCAGCAGAAGTTAGTTACAGGAGCTCCCTGATCAGGCTCCAAAGAGCACCTGAAGCCAGCCCAACTCCCCCCAAGGCCCCTGGGCCCTGCGCCCTCTCCGTTCTCCCCTAAACATGGCTTAATTCCCCAATGAGTTTCAGGGGACCATCCGAGTAAAGGACTCATTCTCCCAAGGGTGCCTTCTTCCCAGAGTGTTTAGGCTCTGCAAACTCAGAGTTGAGCAGAAGGGATCTCCTCCTGGGCTGCCTCCAGGCATCCTGACCGCTGACTTTCCACATCCGTGGTCTATTTTGAATACCTTCCATCAGCTGCTGTCTGGTCTAGGCCTTCTTGCTGTTTGGTCAGAGCTGTTTGGTGGCTAAGGATGACTTCTCTAGCTCCTGTAGGCTCTCGCTGTGACAGGTGAGTCCACTGAGAATTCCGAGGGCCTCATGAATGTCTTGAGGTGTGAGAAAGTAGACACAGCTCAGCACTAGGCACGTGCTGGTTACATGTAAAGCTAGAGCCTTGTGCACTGTCTTCCAGACCTGCTTCTGCTAATGATTTCCTTAATTGTAGCCTAAAGTCAAATAATTTCTCTGTACAAAAGAAAAAGTTAGCAGCATACACCCAGAGGATCTACTGGAATCAAGGGCACAGTGCAGTCTCTCGGGGCTTGTGGTCAGACATCGATGGGGACTTTGTGAGCTGCATGGACCAGTAACCCCAAGTCCCCGTTTCACTTCCAGTCTACCCCGTGATCTTGGGCTATTTCACCGCTGTGTATTTTTCCATGTTTTAGTACAAAGCGCCGAGAAACTTGGGGTTGATTTTGAGACAGGCTTTTTCTTTTTGAGGTGCTGGGGATGAAACCCACGGTCTTGCACATAGTAGACAAGCACTCTACCGCTGAGCTACACCCTAGCCCCTCACATTTCTGACTCAAGCACTCTGTAAATCATGTCTGTATACATGAACTGTTGTATGTGTCCCACAACCGGAGAGATTACAATGGGAAAAGCGGGATCCCATTCCGTACTTCTGCCCATGAGTTTCAGATTTCCTGTGGCAGGAGGATGCTGGATAGAGTGGGGCACTCTCCCCTGTATAAAGTGGTGTCTACCAAAAACTACCCTTCCTCTGGTTTGTTTCATACCCACGGTTCCTGGTGGGTAACAACCCACAGACACACCAGGGGAAGTGAGAGCAGGCTGTTTTCTTCCCGTGATAGCTTTGCACAACCTCAACACACCTTCCACAATGCCCCACCCTGACCTTCTTGTTTGGGGACCAAGCGTACTCCTTCCAGCCCAAATGCCAGACTGACTTCCCGAGGCAACTCACACCTGTGCTGGTACGTGGACCAGGCCTGGCAGAAAAGATCAGCTTATGGTCTGTCTGATCAGTGAAGAAGCTGGTGGACTTGTTGCCTCCCACATCTGGAGCCCCTGCCGCTTGATAGGTGGTTCTGATGACAGCTGCGTAGGTCCAGCATCCTTGTCTGCTGGGGGTGTGATTTCACAGGTCTTCTCCTCACAGGCCTCCAGTTTGGCCTGACCCTTGCTCTGCTCAGTGGGATGTGATGTGAGGAATAAAGTGCAGGCTTTCAGCTTCCCCTTTCCAGGCACTGAGTCAGGACCGCCCATGCATTTCCCAGTCATGTCCTATTTGGTATCCGGGAACCTTGTGTCCAGCTATGAGTCCCTCCTGTCCCCAGTCCTCCCACAAGAGGAACAAGTGCAGGTGTGAAGGAGCCTCTGATAGCAGAAGATCAATACTGCAACACCACAGCATCCAAGGTCATCCCTTTCCCCATGGAAAACATTGTTTGCTATTGACAATTATGTAAAGCAGTTCAGTCAGGAAATGCTCACCCTAATGAGTGGTGTCATACTGCCACAATTTGCTGTCTTACTAAAGAAGCGCGTGTATATATGTGTGCACATGTGAGTGGAGGCCAGAGGTGAATATCTAGTGTCTTCCTAAGTCACTGTCCACTTTGTTTCTTGAGCTGGGATCTCTCACTGAGTCTGGAGCTCACTGATGACCCCGCTGGCCAGTGAGCCTAGGAATCCATCTATCTCTTCACCCACTGCAGGCCTAGTGTTTGCTTACAGATTCAAGCTGCTGCATCAGGCCTTCATGTGGTGCTGTGCTCAGCCTTTAAGTGGGTGCCAGGGATCTGAACTCAGGTCCTCATGCATGTGGGGCAGCCCCCTCGCTGACTGAGCCATTTTCCCGTCCAGGCTGAAATGATTCTGGAGGGATTCAGAATGACCTAGATGTACTTGTGGAACGGAGCCGTGTGCTGGCCCCGTGTGCCAGCTGCAGCCAGGCTTGGAGCCACCCAGGAAGGAAGCAGTTGCTAGGGTGACTCATTAAGGTGACTTCTACCTTTTCTATCAGCCCACAGAGTCTTCGGTGTACTGCGGAACCTTTCCAGGCACTGAGTCAGGACCACCCATGCATTTCCCAGTCATGCTCTGTTTGGTATCTGGGATGCTTGAGTCCAGCTACAAGTCCCTCCTGTCCCCAGTCCTCCCACAAAAGCCTGTGCCCCAATATGAGCCACTTGTGAAACTCATCCACCCGTGGAGCAACCAGGAGGTCCTCAGGGGAGTGTTGTGGTCCAGGGAACTCCACAGAGCCATCCTGGTCCTAACACAAATGAGAAGAGAAGTTATGCTTGTGGAAGCTGCTTAGTTATTCACTTCAAAAGTGGAAAGATCTGAGCTGAGTATAGTGGAGCAACCTTGTAGCCTGAGCATCCAGAAGGAAGCTCAGGAGCTCAATGTCATCCTCAGGTAATAGCAAGTTTGGGGCCAGCCTGGACTACATGAAACTGTCTCAAAAAATGGAAGGAAGGGCTGGGCACATGCTTTTAATCCCAGCACTTGGGAAGCAGAGACAGGTGGATCTCTGTGAGTTCACGACTTGCCTGGTCCACATAGTGAGTTATAGGCCAGCTGGAGTTACAGGGGGACTCTATCTCAAAAAGACAAAAAAAATGGAGGGAAGGAAGGAAGGATGGAAGGAAGGAAAAAGGAAGGGGGAACGGAGGAAAAGAAGGACGGGAAAGGAGGAAAAGAGAGAGAAGAAAGAAGGAAAGAAAGAAGAAAGAAAGAAAGAGAGAGAGAGAGAAAGAAAGAAAAGAAAGAAAGAAAGAAAGAAAGAAAGAAAGAAAGAAAGAAAGAAAGAAAGAAAGAAAGAAAGGAAACTTCCAGTTGAAACTCTGGCCCAGTTCCACACCCCTCTACTGCCTGGTATTTTGGTCTCTTCACATACACAGGTTCCTGGAACATGCAGGTCTGTTTTCCTTACTCCTCGTGCAGGTGCCCCACCTCCCGCTGGCCTGGCTCCACCATGGACACCTTAGCACTGCCACCTCGATGGTGACCATGACTCTCATCCGGGTGTCCGTCCCTCAGGACCCTGTGGCCCCTCTGATGCCCTGTGTAGCCAATCAGTGAGTCCTGGTCATGACCTTCCTCGGGCTAGGAAGTGCCTGTTGCCCACATAGAGCTGGTTTTGTCCTCCTACTTAGAGCTGTAAGATGTGGTGGTGGGAAGGAAAATGAAACAGATATCTGTCAAGGAGATGGGCAGAAAGCAGACTGTGCAGACTGCAGTGTAATGGAGAAACAAGAAAAATAGATTCAGGTTCAGCAGTCCAGACAGGAGAATCATTCTTTTATTTTTATCATCACGTATCCTTATAACGTCAGATATTTGGGGCCTCAACAAGATTCCCATTTGTTATCTATTAGTTTTTTATTTTATTTGAACACAGTTTTTTTTAATCTGAAGCACTAACCACAGAGAACTTCCTCATTCACAGTACCTCCTGTCTGAATGACCTAAGGAGAGGTAGGTTCGGAAATTTAAACTTGAGCAAGAACAGGGTTCCATGTGGGGTCAGTAGTGGCTCCATTCAGCTCACATAGACTCTAAAACTTCAGATCTGCACCTTTTCTTAGCAGAGATGGAAAAAAGAGCAAATGGAAGATTGAGTCTTTCCATTTCAGTCACTAAAACTGCTTTTGGTTAATAAATCAGTCCACAAAAGGATATTGGAGGCATCAGGCAACACTGTTGAATAACTCCAACTCAGTGTGTGCTGGGGGAGGTAATGACAAGATCATGGTAAGTTCATCACATCATCACTCACCCACCCTCTCATAGACCTGAATCTTCTGCACGTAATACACCATTCCAGTCTTCCCAATCCAGATGCCACTAGCAATCTACTGTTCTTAGGCAAAATGATCTAGTCTCACAAACACTTCCTTCCAGAAGGGGAAGGTGGAGGTACTCTGTTCTCCCAGAAATACGAATTCCCCCAGCAGACGGGAAAGCTGGCCCTTGCTCACAATGGCAAGGCCAACAGCACCTTGTCACTGCTCATTCAATAAACCAAAGCAAAATGTTTCATTGAAGACTCTGCCTGTGTGTATTTTTTAAATGTACGTGTTAGAACAATAGGGGTCTGTTTCCCCCATGATGGGACAGGATTCTCTCTTGGTTAGAAGTAGACCTTGGCAGTGGAGAGCAAGAAATTTAAATTGCAGAGGATGGATCTGGGTAGCCACAAGGGTGGGGGGGGAAGGCTACTGGACAGAGGGGTGCTGTCCAGCCATGCCCACTGGGTAGCCTAGGGAAGTCTAGCCAAGCTTTGAAAGTACAAAAAGAGAGAGAATGGGGATTTGTGCCTGTGCCCACCAGGCACTCAGAGGGCTGCTTTGTGGGGTGTGAGGTGTTCAGCACTGCCTGGCATGGCACTTGGCAGCAGGCTCCGACACCAGAGCCCTGGGAATTAGAGACACGATGGTTGAGGCTGCAAAGCGGGGTGCGTGGATGAGCATCTCTGGGCCTGAGGGTGAGGCAGTTATCCTCAGCATCTGCCTGAGAAGTCTTCTTCCTAGGTGGGAACTGCAGCTGTGAAGCAAAGAGAGTGACAAGACTGTCACTCTCCACACCCCCTCTGGCACTGGCCAGTGAACTCCCCACAGTGATGGAAATACAGTCCCTACCCTTCCGCTCCACTGAGGTGGACGGCTTCCAGCTGTGGGCTCCTTTGGCTCCTTTGGATGTTTGTTCAACATGGCAAACCATCTCCTAAGTTATTAAAATAATAGCTATGATAATGTGAAACCACATACCTTCTGGGAAGGATTATTTATGATGGTCACAATATTTAATCCCTTCTGGGGATTGATTAAGGACAAATCATTTGATAAAGTAAGCACTCCGATGCCTGCCCCACAGGCTGGCTTCAGCAGATCCTCCCCAGGGAGATGTGGAATGGAGTTTAGCATCCCCCCAGCCTTGCTGGAGGGAAGCTATGTTGGATGACGGTAGACCAATAGAACATCAGTTTTGCTGGGAAGAGTCTGGGAAACAGGAACCTTAAGAAGAGTTTCCCATGATGCTGGGATCGCAAGGGACCCGATGTTTTCCACATTCTTTCTGTTGTGTCTTCTTTATCTCAACTAACTAGTCATCCTGGGCACTCAATAGAGTCACTGTGCCAACATTACAGATATACCTGAGTTAACAGTCTGAATCTTAACTTTAGTTATGAGACTGAGCCCAAATGCAGAGGACATCCATTCTTCCAGATGTCTCCTGGGGACCTGTGCTGCTGAGCCAGGCTGAGCTCATAATCTAATCAATTTGGGAACTAAAAACTTGGAGTGACTCTTATGAGACAATCTTGGCCTTTAATTGCTAGGCTTAAAACATCTCCTGCACTCAATGTCAAGCATTCTTCTCAATTTTCATTGTTTTCAATGAAGATACTAAGATGAATCCACCGGTGTTCAGTGCTTTGAGTTGCTAATTCTCAAGAATACCCACATTCATTCACTTTCTTGGTGTGTGTGGTGGTAGTGGTGGTGGCGGGGGGTGACACTTGAAGTTCCAAGAGATGGAGGTCAGATGCCCAGGTCACAAGAGCACAAGGCTCAGTGAGCCTGCTTGTAGTAGCTTTTTGGTTGCAAGGTTAAGTAAAAATTATTAGTCCAGATGCTGTCCCATTTTGTAAAAGTCATTCATACAATCCTGGGCATGCATGGAGAGAGCCAGACACCACTTCTAATTGAGGTGCCACATTCATGACAATTCACTGACCTTCTTATGCAAAAAGCATGGTCTCTGTGAGTGATGAAAGATTAAAGAACAAAAGAAGCTGAATTGTTGCCTGGGAAGAGGGTGAGGCTAGGCCAGCAAGCACAAGCTGGAAGGCAAGACACACCATGCCCTCCTCACACCGGGAGAAGAGTTCACAGGCCTCCAGAGGAGAGGGGCTATCTTAGTCCATAATCCTTAGTCCTCAGAGAGGTTTATGTTTGTTAACCAGTCTTTTCATAACTGTGACAAAAACCTGAAACAGTTTAAGGGCAAAAAGGTTCTGCCTGATGGCTTCAGTCCCTGGTCACCTGTCTCCACTGTTGCTGGGCTGTCGTGTGGCTCAGCACCACAGCAGAAGGGTGTAGTCATCTCCTGGCAGCCAGAAGAGGAAAGAGAAATAACAGGAAGGGGTCAGGTCAAGATATACCCATCAAATGCACACCTCTAGCAACCTGCTTCCTCCAACCAAGCGCGCCCTTCCACAGTTCTGCTGTCCCCAAACTCCATCAGTGGATTAAGCTATTGCTCAGATCATAGCCCAAGGGAGTCAACATCTCTAGAGCTGCCCTGGTGTGGGCTTTACTAACCTGGGCATTTCTTAGTTCAGTCAAGCTGTCAGGCAAACTCACCCACCACAGCAGCTCTGGAGGCTGGAGTCAGCCCACAGTGCTAGCATCTGTTCCACGTCTGGTCAGAGCCTTCCTGCTGCACCTTAACCTGGAGAGAGACATCATGTCACAAGGCGGGGCAAATGTATTTGCTCAGCTGTTTGCTTATAAAGCCATGAATGCTTTGTAGGACCCCAACCCTCAGGTCCTCACATAATCCCAATACCCACAAGGCCCCACTTCCAAACGCATTAACATAACACTTTGGGGATTAAGTCTCTGACACATCAAACTACAGCAGACCACAGAACGAGTCCCTGTCCAGGTCAGTGGCTTTCCCATACCATCAGTTAACACTGATGTGAAAGTACTGGAGGGGTGAGGAGTCAGGTGCCAGGAAAGGTGAGTCTCAGCCATTCCAGCTGCCTTCCTCCGCCTCCATTTTGAGCCCATCCCTAGAAGGGCAGAGGCCCCCATCTATTTGCTGAACGTGGGCGGTGCCTGAATACCCAACATCCACACTGGCTCCAGGCCAGGAAGTATGGGGTATCAGACAAGTTTCTGTTCCTCTGGCCTTCAGTCAGCCTCTTGGGGGCGGAGGGGGGGGTGGGGACTTTTGCCTGTTGGGAGGCTGAACTTTGATTCTTGAGCCCTGTCAGCCCTGCCTGTAAAATGCTGTGGTCCCCCCAAATCAGCTGTTGAATTTCCCACCCCCTAGGTTTAGGAAGCCAGGAAAACTGAACCTCTGGCATAGGATTAACACCCTTCTGCAGGGGGCACAGCAAACTCTTCCCTTATACCATGTGAGGGCAGAGCAATGTGCCACCATCACCTTTGAAGGAGACCAACCTTCACCAGACACAAATCTGATGGTGACATGGTCCTGAACCTCCAGCTTCCGGGCCTGTGAGCCTTTTAAATATTTTTTATTATTATTTTTTATGTGTATGAGTGTACTGTCTGCATGCAGGTTGGTGCACTCATGTTGTGCACCTCGGAGGTCAGAAGAGGGCATTGGATTCCCCTGGACTGGAGCCAAAGACGGTTCTTAGCTGCAATGTGGGTGCTGGGAATCAAACCCGGGTCCTCTGCAAGAGCAGTAGGCCCTCTCAACCGCTGAGCCATTTTTTCCGCTGTGAGCCTTTTTTCCGCTGCACGTGAACTACCTGGTCTCCGTGGCAGTTATTACAATGGTCCAAACAGATTAAGGTAATAAATAATTTGCTTTCTCAGGCTGCTATGACAGAGTGCCACAGGCTGGGAGGTTTAAACGGCAGCAATTCCTCAGGGCTCTGGAGGTCTCACCCATGAGATCAAGGCAGGACTGGTTCCCCTTGCCGGAGGGCCAACTTCCCCAAGTGTCTTTACCTCTTCTCTTTTCATGAATCCCAGTGTCCTGTTCTTTTGTTAACATTTATCTTTATATGTGTGGAGTGGAGGCATCTTTGGGGGGAGGTCACAGGACAACTTCTGTGGTGGGGGACAGTTCTCTTTCCACCATGGATTCTGGGGCTCAAACTCAGGTTTTTAGGCATGGCCGCAACAGTCTTCATTACCTACTGAACTATCCCATCGGCCCCGAAGGTCCTCTCCTTGCAAGGACACCAGTCACACTGAATCAGGACCTGTACTGATGACTTCATCTTAATGTGATCTAAAAAAAAAGCCATATAAAAAAATAAAGCCAAAAATAAATAAAATAAAGCCATACTGGATGTCAGCCAAACTAAGCTTGTATCTTCCCACTGTACATGATGTGGCCTTGAGGGACCCGCCAGGCTTCTCTATTCACTCTCCTCCCAAATCTGTTTTGTGAAAACTCTCTTTTGTCTAAGCCAAGAGCAATTCCCACAGCCCACCATTGCCCAACATTGCCTGTTGTGACTCGGGTGGGGAGTGTTCACGAGCACTTGGGGGATGGCCTCTTCAAGTGGAAGCCTCGCCCATCCCAGCTCTCTCCAGGGTGACTGTTTTGGTCTGATGAGTGTGTAATGAAACTGATGAATCTGCTGCACTGGGCTCTGCTCTTTCCTACTGAGCTGGATATTTTGAAAGCATCAAGCAAGATGTGATCAAGGAACCATGGCATTCAGGAACTCTGACTGATAGCAGCAGAGATCAAACAGGGGAAGAAAGCAACCTGAAGTCAGAAGCTGCATCGCTTTAAGTGAGAAAACAGATCTCGCCAGCCTGCCTTGGGAGCTGTCTGGGGTTTCCCAAGCCACTATACCACATAGGGCTCAGGTTCGGTGAATTGGGCAGAAGTGTTAACCAATCTCCATGATCAGATGTCTGTGTTGTTGAGCCCAAGACTGCCTTACCTCTGGCTTGCCATGAGTCACTGAACATGACCTCTGTGGGGCTGGTGGGAGGGGCCAGCAGCCTCAGACCAGATGCTTCTGCCCAGCTGACCACTCTAGGCTTCCTAGAGGATGCTACTGGATGTTCGGGTCTCTGTACCCTAAATCCACATATGCACTCTTTTCCCACCATGGCTTTCTCATCTTGAGCAACTGTGTAGCTGAGCTTAGCAGGACTAATCAGAGGTCTTTCTCTGAGGTCCCTTCTTGACTCCCCGGAGCTGATTCTCTCCTTAGAGGCTCTGTTTTGGGCCGCAGTGGCTCCTTCCAGCTCCTGGCATCATGGCGGCACTATACACATGGCAAGCCAAAGCTTTTCCACCTTGCCCGTTGCCACAGGAGTCCAGGTCATTGAGCCTCAGAGTCAAGGCCCACTCTGGAGAGTCTCACCCTGTTCTCAGGCAACTGAAGGCTGGCATCATATCAGGCACTCTGTTAAGCCAATGGGAATAAGTCCATCAAATGTGTTGCTTCAGAGTTCAGAGATAAGCTCAGCCTTCTTAGTGGTGCTAATCAGTTCCAGGTGTGGAATTTGGGGATCGTCTCAAAGAACTCAGGCCAATCTGATGCTGCACCATCTGTTTTTGCCTCTGGTCCATGGGGGTCTCCTCAAGGCAAAACACAACTTTCTGCCCTCCAATCCTGTCCAGTGTGATGATGCTGCAGAAGTTGAGCCTTGGCCATTTCCATTTGTATCCCAGTACTCAGATAATGAACACTCCAGGTGGTAGAAAATCAAGCAAGCCAACATAATGAGGCAGACCAAGAGTCTCCTCTAGCTGAAGCACATTTGGACTGCTTTAAAGTGCTCAGGACAACGTGGACCCACCAGTCCCTTTTTAGGAAGGGTGGTCTCATGCATCAGTGCAGAGAGGAACACAGAGTATTAGGCGCCTGGTTCCTGCTGCTGTCCCTGATTTCTAACACCACTCTTGGCTCCCCAGCTGGGTTTCTTGATTTATGTTAGGCATTTCATCCTGAAGACCACTTTTCCCCCCCCTCAAAAACACTTCTTCTATATGGTCCATGTATGCAGTCAGAGTCCACTGGCGGGTTACCTCACAGCAAGGGCTGTGGCAAACTAACATCAAATACTAGGAACTTCTGTCCCCAAATTCATGTTCTTTTATCAGAATAAGCTCCCAAACTCTACTCAGGGTTGGTCTCTGGGCTTACATTTGCAATTCAAAAGCATCCTTTAGCAAATATTCCATACCAACAAGCTATTATCACATTATTTAATTTATTGTACTACCTGGGAATGCTTAAGCTTTGCTTAAATACCACTTCAGAACTTGAGACTTGCTGTAACAACCCATTTCAAGAATTTTCACCAGACTGACTAAAGGGAAGGCTTGTTTCAACATCAGAAACAAGGATACATTTGGAGAGCAAGGGAGGAAGCAACTGTTGCTAGAGCAGAGTGAAGTTGAAGCCGCAGCTGTCCTGAGAAGGGGACACAGTGAATAAAAATAATGAACAAGATATAGCTGAGCTGGGAGGTTTAGAACCACTATCAGTTCCTGGAAGAAGCAAGGACTTTGATTCCCAGGATCTTAAGTTTATTGCTGACCTGGGGGCAGGGCAGCTATATCCTGTCGCTGTTTACTGGTTTCAATGCCAGAGACAGTTGTAGGCTGTATGAAGTCGATGCCTGAAGCCAGGTGATCACACTGCACCTCTTCTTTACCCTGATGCCCATTTCCAGAGTGTTCTGGAGGGTGGGGCGGTCCTTGAATAGTAAAAAATAACACAATGCTTTTACTGCTTGTACCATCAAGGCCCCTGGTCCGTTCTGTCAGATTCAATTGACCAAACTACAAATCTGGTTGAATTTAACTCTTCTTACTTAGCTGTCACACTACAAAAGAAAAAGTACAGGACTCTGATGGTTGTCTACTTTACACTCACAGGGACTGCTCACAGGCATAAATTCTCCTTTCTTTTCTTCTCCTCTCGAAATCCTTTTACTACTCTTCCCTCACACCAATGTCCTGACTTCCTACTTCATTAAGAATGTAAGAGCACAAAAATAAAAATTAAAAATTAAAAAAAAAGCCGGGCGTGGTGGTGCACGCCTTTAATCCTAGCACTTGGGAGGCAGAGACAGGTGGATCTTTGTGAGTTCAAGGCCAGCCTGGTCTACAGAGTGAATTCCAGGACAGCTGGGGCTACAGGGAGACCCTGTCTCAAAAAAAGACAAAAAAAAAAAAAATAAAGAATGTAAGAGCAATCAGGCCACCTCAGGATGTTCCTCACAGCCCTGCGGAGGGGGGCTGGTGGGGAGGCACTTGTCCTTCCTTTTTAGGCTGTCAGTGACTAAAAGCAACATGCACAAGCCCCCTCCCTTCTCACTCGGTCATTCTCACCCGTAGGCGAACTCATTACTTATTATAAACCCATTACAGGTGTTACTGCTCTCCGGCACCGTCCTTTCCCCTCCCCCAGACTCCAGGAGGTCTTGTTCCTTTTCTCTCCTCTCCTCATTCTTTTTCCCATCAGCTTTGCTCAGACACTGGCCAGAGAAACTGTGCCATCACCACGGTGCTTTCCACACTGCTCAGGGTGGCATCCGCTCCCAGTCCAGGCTCCCGAGTGCAATAGCCGCCCTGCTGGAGGATTGTGCTCCCCAACCTGAAACCTTTTCCTCCCTGGCCTGCTGGACTCCTTCCTCAGTGACCCTTCCCATCTACAGGCCAGCATCTCCTAAATTTGCATCTCCAGCCCAGAGCTCTGCTCTGGACTCCTAGAGGAGCAGCTGCAGGCTGCACATCTGGACGGGGTTGGGGGAGGGGGCAGCCTGTGAACTCAGCACCTTTCATTTCTCGGTTCTAACTCCCCTGATGCCCTGCCCCACCCCGGCCTGCTGCCTCATTCCAGCTCTGGTCTGTGACCTCATCCCTTCCTCACTCAAGCCCAGGCCTGGGAGCTATGCTCTATGCTTGCTTTCTTAAAGTTTACATCTCACCTATCAGCAAATGCTGCTGACTTTACCTCCCCAGTGTCGCTCCCATCGCTATTTTTTTTTTTTTTTGTGGTCTTTTTGAGACAGGGTCTCTCCATAGCCCCAGCTGTCCTGGAACTCACTGTATAGACCAGGCTGGCCTTGAACTCACAAAGATCCGCCTGCCTCTGCCTCCCAAGTGCTAGGATTAAAGGCGTGTGCCACCACGCCCGGCCACCCTGCCAATTTAAATCAAAGCATATGGCAGCATGGTAGAGGCTAGGTCCAAAGCAGCAGTGGTGCTACCCTTTTCAGGAGACTTAAATCTACCTTAATTTCCATGGTCTCGGATGTAGCTCTGCCAGGTTGCATGTGGGCTGTACCTGTCCACATTGCTAGGAGACCAAAGCTGAGTTAGCACATTTAATTATTTAGGATTAACTTTGTAAAGCAAATAAATAGAATTAGTATTGGCATTTTATATGTGTGTTTGTGGGTATGTGTACATGTATGTACATGTACATAAACACAAATTCTCTTGGTCCTCCTGAGTGCTACCATAGTGTAAGTTTTAAACATTTCAGCCATGTACTTTTGTGTGTTTAAGGCTTCTGGTGAGTATCTAGTAGACATAATGAAGACAGTACTATAGTCGTGGTTTGAGGAGCTAGGGAGTGCTTGCTGCCAAGTATGACAACTTGAGCTCAAACTCTGGTTCCCACAAGCTGGAAAGAGAGAACCAATTCTTGCAATTTGTCCTCTGACAGCCACACACTCTCCTTGTGGTACCAGTGCTTACGTGCAAACTCACACATCCACAGGCAAAAAATACCCCAAATTTAAAAAATAAAAATCACATATATCTATGCCAGGCGTGGTGGTGCACGCCTTTAATCCCAGCACTCAGAAGGCAGAGGCAGGCAAATCTCTGTAAGTTTGAGGCCAGCTGGGGCCACAGGGAGACTCTGTCTCAAAAACACCAAAGAGGGGCTGGAGAGATAGCCTAGCGGTTAAGAGCACCGACGCTCTTGCAGAGGACCCGGGTTCGATCCCCAGCACCCACATGGCGGCTAAGNTGGAACTCACTGTATAGACCAGGCTGGCCTTGAACTCACAAAGATCCGCCTGCCTCTGCCTCCCAAGTGCTAGGATTAAAGGCGTGCGCCACCACGCCCTGCACTCCCATCACTATTATTACCAACTTATCCACACTATTATCACCAGACCCACTAAAGTCACTCAAACCTCCCAGCAGCTCTCCACCCCCTGGATGTAGACAGCAGCCACCACAACTGGCCTATGAGCCCAGTGAGTGGTCCACATCTGACTTTACTGTCTGTCCTCTGCTACTACAGCCTCTCAGACCTCACTCCTGCCTTGCTCTGAACACATCGAACAGAGCCTGCCTGGAGCCGCTGCTTTCCCTGTTCCTTTGCTTTGAAATTCATGCCCCAGATAAGCTTGGAACTCCTCCCCTCACTCCGGCCTCATTTAAGTGAAACCACCTGGTAGGGTAACCCATGTCTTTAAGGATCTGTTCCAGGCCAGCCAGGGCAGCATAGTGAGACCCTGTCTCAAAAAATAAAACAAAACAAAGACCCTCCTGTTCTGCACCCATCATGTGTGGGATGCTTACTACCAATCCACCATGCTCTGCTTGTGTGATTTCACTCTCTCCTGTCCCATGACCAGCATGTAAATCTGGCAAGGTCAAGAATTTCATCCATTTCATCCCCTGTTCCACCGGCTTGCCTGGCCCACTGGCTGGAACACTGGCTGGCACAGAGCAGGCATCCCATGTGTGTTTGCTGAGGGAATGAATGAATGAGGCTGAGTGTAGACAGGCCTCGGCAGCCCGTTGTTGCCAGATGAGACCGTGACTGCATACCTTTCTGCACTGGCATCTTCTCGTGTGAAAAATTAGGAAAATAATATACATTTTGCAAAATTTGTTTTTCAGGAGTAAATGGCAAGTACATTTTACCTTGTGTCACACAAACATTAGCTTCAGAATCTAATGGAATTACTTCGGATCATAAAAAAAGGACAGCAGAGCCTTGGGCCCAGAGTATGGGGTGCCCCTCATCCTGCCTGGCAGAAGTGCTGGTGTTCTCCAGCAAGGGCCAGGTGAGGACTCTCCTGGTGGGGGGAGGGGCACAGCTCCACAGAGGCTTGCTGAGGCTTTTAAACTCTCTTCTTTCATGAGCAGGAGGGTGGGCAGTAGACTACAACCCATGAGGAGGATAGGAAACTCTTTCAGTCAACTTTGCAATTATTTGAATTAATATGTAATTTCCAAGAATCAAGACACATTCCACAGACTAATAATTCTGAAACAAAAAAAAAAATTTGCATCTGACACTGAAATCGTCAAGTGACCTAGTTACATAAGGTGCCTACCTCCCTCCACCTTTGCTATGTGCTCTGCAGCGCCTGGGAGAGTGCACTTGTGGTGAGGTTGCTTGGGACCCACCCCCAAGAGGGTGAAGAACAAGCCACACTGTCTCAGAGGAGCCAAGCCCTGAGGAGTGGAGCAGCAGGAACGGACACCGCACTGGCCACTGGTGGCCCAAGCCTTCACTTTCTATCCCCTGCAACAACTCCCAGGGTCTCCACACCTGCGAGGAAAATCAAAGATCTAAGAAATCTGAATGCTAAGAGAAAAACTGGGGCTGCTCTGGTTTGTGGATCAAAACTTCATTGGTAAGCTTTGTTTCATCTGGGAATTTAGAGAACACTGTATTTCTTCTGTTTTTATAAAGGCCAGGTTTTGAAGGTGGAAGAATTTTGCCATGGTTGTTGTGTGACTGAGTTCTATGTTGATCAGATGCTTACTGGCCTGGATTCCTTCAGTCCTTGGAAAAGGAGGATACATATTTATTTTGGTGGAGTCTTGTGGACCATTCGCCCTCTAGGGTTTCACGCTGTCCTTTTCCGCCACTACCTTGAGGGCTGGGGTGCAGAAGTCATACCCTCAGTTGTGGCAGGGAAGGAGTCTGGGTCAATTTGTCAGTGCCAGCATCTTTGATTTTTCTATCTCATACAGACAAGGAATATAATCTTTCTTTCTTTGTTTAGACACAAGGTATCATATACCCCAGGCTGGCCTTGAATTTGATAGCCAAGAATAACCATGAATTGATCACAGACATGAACCACCATCCTGGGCTTTGTGTGATGCTGGGCACCAAACCCAGGTCCTCATGTTTGCTAGGCAAGCACTCTACCAGATGAGGTACACCCTGCCCTAGAACATGATGTTTAGTGCATCATGGTCCTGTTTTGTGGGGTGGGGGGGAGGGGGTTACTACTTAGTAAATGTGTATGGAGATATTGTAACTACCTCTGGAGAGGTTGTGACCATGGTCATCTCTGTGACCATGACTAGGAAGAGGAAACAGATCCCACAAACCCAAAGTAACTCCAGTGACCTTGCCCCCCAGGGCTGTGCGAGGCAGCAGAACTGAGGGCAGGGCGGTCCTAAGGTTGATGAGGCTCAGGGGGTTCATCTGTGTGAGGGAGGAAGGTATGGACCCAGAAGAATAGGGAAGGACTGCGGCCCGAGTCAGAAGGGTGGGAGGAGATGCCATGCACTGGGATAGCTAAGGACCAAGGAGCCAGAACCAGGTGGGCTGGAATCAGCTCTGTGGATGCTCAAATCCACCCCGACCCTCCACGCATCCATTCTGAGGAATTCAGGACGCTGAAATTGGTCGGAAGACATTCTCTGATAACATCAACTTCCAAGTGAAAGTGACAAATGACCCTGGGTTTCGCTGCGAGGTGCGAGTTAATGTTTTTCTGCCATTTAAAGATGCCGTTACACAGTGAAGAGGACAGCGTCAGAGGCACCTGTTTTCCTCGCTGTCTCCTACTGCCTTCAGCCTTCTCAGCCCTGATTTACCTGGAGATCTCCTACCTAATAATATCTTCCTCTAAGTCAGGCCCAGAAAGAGGAAATGAGCAGAAAAAGAGACTGCAGTTAAAATAGATACCGCAAGCCCCTGCCCTCAGCCTGGGTGCATCTCCCAAGGGAGAGCCTCAGGTGGGCCTTTGAATGTACTGGTTTATTTTAGGCACAGTTCTGATAAATAGGGCTGTCTGATTTCCCAGGCTAGAACTTCTAGAAGCAGGAGGTTAGTGGGACTGCCAACCATCGTCTTGGGACACAGAAGAAGCCATGAGAAGCACGATGGACCTCGAGCTGCTGTCGGAGGCTGGCGGAAACCAGCACAGCTAAGCCAGCTCCACTCACTCAAACTGGGCGATTGAATCAGAGATTATTTGATGGTTCTTGGTCCTACCGCACCTGTCCCAGCAATGATGGCCAAGGGAGGCAAGACCAGGCTGTAAGGTGTGATTTTATTAAACGTGACTATACACATCAAGGGTTAGAAGACAGTTTCCTAAGTTGCACGGCCTTTCCCAGCAAGCTGAATGGAGGCCCTGAATCTGGGTCACTGAGCCGTGCAGTGCACCAGTGGAGACCCGCAGGCCCTCTGCTCAATCAGCTGACTCTCCAGTTAGGAAGTGAGAAGCTAATGTCCCACAGAAACTCTCTTTGTAAAATATTTAAGATGCTAATGATATAAAATATTTAAGGCTTAATGATCAGCCTTCACTGAAGTAGGGGTAGACTTCCCCAGGTCCCAACATTTATTGGTGCTGTTGCTATGGAAACTGCAGGAACCCCTAGCGAGTCATTCAGAGCTCAGCAGACAGAGTGCAAAGAAGCTGAATTCAGGATCTAAAGACTGGGGATGCAGCACTGTTGGCAGAGGCCCTGGGTTCAACCCCCAGCCGTAGGGAGGTCGGAGGTGCAGTGATCAGAAGTTCAGCCTCTGCCACAAACATAGCGAGTTGGAGGTTAGCCCAGACTACAAGGGACTCTGTCTCAAAGGAAAACAACAATCTACAGGCCCCTCAGCAGAGAGGATGAACGAATGGCTACACAACCACTTGTTCCTTTTCACTTGTTAAAATGGTTCTATTTCACAAGGAATAAGATCTTTTTACAGGTAGAAAAAGGGGACCAAAGAAGAAAAGGCAGGCAATAGAGGATTACAACCAAAAACTGAAGGAGAAATCTGGGGACAATGGGCAGGGTGGGGCATGTGGCCACAATCAGGGCAGGGCTGTGTAGACTCTCCGCAGCAAACAGCCATGCTGGTAAGAATGTTCCCCCGCAGCCCTGGGGACAGGGGAACCTAGATGTCAGTGTGGGAAGCTGCTGTGGCTGAGGCTGTACTTCCTCTCCTATGTGAGGCTCAGAGACACAGGACTCACCCTCCCTGTCCTCCCCACCACCTGGCCCACCAGACTCTGAGATGCCCACCAGACTACCTCAGGAGTTATCAGGGCTCTTGGTACCTTCGCCATCTGACTGCCTGGGTGTGACCTGCCACACGTCTCAGCAGCCCTGGACCACAGGGATGGAGGAGGAGGCACGGTGGCTCTCAGCCCCTCCACAGGCCTGTCCAGGCAGCACATACATTTTGAAGAGGCACATCTGGGTGACTCAGACCTCCTTCCCAGAGGTGTGTAAATCCTCAGTCCACAGGGACTTAGGTAGCAGCCATGGTTGCTGCTGCTGTTACCCTTCACACAGGGCACAGAAGTGTACAAGGCCATCCTCTGTCCCAGCACGTCAGCCGCCTCCTCCTGTGACGTGCAGTGAAGCCAGCCCGTGGCTGTTCATCTTACTGTCACGCTCTGTCCTCTTCATTGCTAAGTTGCACGGCCTTTCCCAGCAAGCTGAATGGAGTTAGAGGCCCCAAATCCAGGTCACTGAGCTCTGCACTGCACCAGCACAGGCCCCCAGGCCCTCTGCTTGCTCAGTTGACTCTCCAGTTAGGAAGTGAGACACTAATGTCTTCACGGGCTCAAGGGAGGTGGCTTCAGGCCCACTTCCATGTGGCTTTTGAGTTTTTATCTGGCAGATGGGTAAATCAAAAAATCATCCTGTGTACAACAGGTGATTATATATTACTCCTCTTTGATCTTTTACCAGGCCTTTAAGTGGTCTTCCCTCCAGGCGGCCTCCAGGCCAGTGCCCGGCACTCTTGGCTGTCCTGCTAGAAAGAGCTTGGGGAAAAGGCCTTTCACACAGTCAGCCACATGCTTGCAGAGTGCTTTTGTGGTATTTTAAAACATGGCAGGAAAGCCAGCTCTCCTGACACTGGTTGGATTAGCGCTTTGGAGCACAGTTTTCCAGAGCATCCTCGTCTCCTTCTCATGGATTCCCACTCTTCCCATTCCCTACATTGGAGCCGATCCCTTTTCCAAGAGTTTGCTGTCTTTTCTGCCATTTCCTGTCCCAGACTTCCAGAAAGGGACACTGAAGCAGCTGGCTTGGGCACTATGGCAGGGAGACATGCTCTATTCTAGGAGACGACAATGAAGCTTGGAGCACTCAGGCAGGGGGACATGCTCTACTCTAGGAAGGGACACTGAAGCAGCTGGCTAGGGGCACTCAGGCAGGGGGACATGCTCTACTCTAGGAAGGGACACTGAAGCAGCTGGCTAGGGGCACTCAGGCAGGGGGAAGGCACAAGGACCACAGTTGGGTGCTGTTCCCAGATGTGGATGTTGGTCACTGCCCAATTAGAACTTTGACAAGCCGCTCACCGTTCTCATCAAGGGAACTATCAAAAGCAGAGACGCAGGCCTGAAGGTGATCCTCATACCTAGACCTGTCCAGTCGCCCCATTTGCTGTCCTAGGCAGTTGCTCCCAGGCTATGTCTGTCTTCTGAACATGGTTTGAGAGCTTCTCCTCCATTTATGTGTTTGAATGAGCCTGTATCTATAGCCCTGTGCTAAGAATAGTTTAAATTTGGGATCTCAAAGAACATTTTCTAAGAACTTTTTTGATATATTCATTTTTATTTTATGTATATGAGTGTTATGTCTGCACGTATGTAAGTGCACCAGTGTCATGGAATGTGCACAGAGGACAGAAGAGGGCTGTGAATCCCCTTAAACTGGAGTTATGGAGGCTGTTAGCCGCCATATGGGTGCTGGGATTTGAACCCAGATCTTCTGTAAGAGCAGCCAGTGCTCTTAACTGCCGAGCTGTCTCTCCAGCCCTCAAAGAGCATTTTCAGAGGAGCTATTTCCACGAGGCCAAATCAAAACGTCTCGTTCAATCACTGAAAAGAGCAACTGACCATTGGTTGAATGGAACTCATGTTTAGGACAGCAAGGACCAGATGGGACCTAGGACAGGGATCAGCCACAAGTACAGTGTCTCTCCTTGTTCTCAGAACTCCTGTGGAAGGTGGAGCTGCCAGAGGTGCTCAGAAACCAGGATGCCATACTCCACCTTGTGTCCCTTGAGGAACGTTCTGGGGGCCAATGTTTGCTGGTTGTGCCCTGGTGTCTCAGCCTGTACCAGATGCCAACCCCCTCCTGCCCCCCAGCCTCTAGCACTTTAGTTTTTAGATCTATTTCTTTTTTTTTTTTTTTTTTTTTTTTTTTGGTTTTTTNTTTCGAGACAGGGTCTCCCTGTAGCCCCAGCTGTCCTGGAACTAACTCTGTAGACCAGGCTGGCCTTGAACTCACAAAGATCCGCCTGCCTCTGCCTCCCAAGTGCTAGGATTAAAGGTGTGCGCCACCACGCCCGGTTCATTTAGACCTATTTCTACCTTTCTGTCACAGAGCCTTCCTCTCCAGCTCTTGAGTGGGTACTGCAACTCCTCTGGCAGGTGATGGGAGCGAGAGGAACCCTCCATTTCTGGGTGCCCAGCAATGTTCCTTTTTCCCTTCTGCCTGTGGCACACACTTTTCCCATGGTGCAGCAGGCTGGTAGCACCCTCCCCCTCGGTGACTACTCCAGTATGGGGTCTGTCTTCCTGGCATCCTTCCCTCTTTCCCCAGCGTGTCCTCTCCTACAGAGGAGCAGAAAGCCTGCACCCCAATCCTGACTACCATCAACTCCGTGACAGGGAGCCCTCATTGCAGTTTGGCCTTAACACTGAACTTTCTACTTCCCAGGAAGTACCTGGCAAACCAGAGGGTGTAGTCACTAGGAAGCCAGCTTCCAGGGGGGAAGGCCTTGGAGGGCCAGGTGGCCGAGAAAGCTTGAGCCTTGTCCTACGGGTTAAGGTTGACTCCACACGGACCACTGTGGACTGACAGATGTCCATCAGGGGGCTAAGTCTTCTGGCTGCCCCCCATGGTCTCTGAGTCTCCATCCCCCACATGCTTTGCATCTCCAATCCCCACAGTCTCTATGTTCCTGTCCCCCAAGGCCTCATGATCTCTATACCTCCATCCCCATGGTCTCTGTCTCTATCCTCCATGGTCCCTACATTCCTGTCTCTTCATCTTCCAGCGTTTCTACATCTCTGTCCCCTGCGGTCTCTTCACCTCTTTCCTGGATAGTCTCTACAGCTCTGTCCTCTGCAGCCATCCTGTTTTAGCAAATGACACAAAACCTCTCACGTCTGCTGCTCTCTACAACACCCTCCTTTTGAGTCTCTGCCAGTTGTACAGCTGTGGCCTGTTTCTTCACCATTCGCCCTCTCGCCCCCTGGAGAGAGCTTTCACTTGCTCACTCATACCGAGAGGTGATTCTCAGGGCTGGTGATCATGTGTTGCCACTCTGCAGATGTTCTTCTAAGCACTGTGCATCCTCACCTTCTCCAATCATCCCGCATTGGTTTTTGAGTGACCGGAACTCCTGGACACTTCTTTTTTATAATTTTTATTGTATCTATCTATCTATCTATCTATCTATCTATCTATCTATCTATCTATCTATCTGTCTATCTGTCTATCTATCTATCTATCTATCTATCTATCTATCTATCTATCTATGTATATATGAATGTACTGTCTGCATGTATCACTTTCTCACTTTGCTTTGCCCTCTGAGCTCAGTCAGTCCCTCTGGGGCGTCACTGTCCCACATCTCTTCCTGCAGCCCTGCATGAAGCTCAGTAATAACTGCAAAGTGGCTGCTGGGCACTGGGTGATATGGTCACTCTGGTGTCCAGTCTTACTTTATCCACACAAAGACACCCAGAGATGGACACGACCAATACGTGGCTTTCTGAATCTAGTCAGGAGCCCAGACCTCAGTCTCCTCTACCCAAGAACCTTGAATGACACTCATCACCCATGGCCGAGGCCCAGATGCGAGGCGCTTGCACTGCCGTGCTGCTGTCATCCAGGCTCTGTGCCTCACATTTCCGCATTATTTACGGCCCTCCCTCCATGTAGATATCAGTTAGAAGCCCAGAGATGTTTCCAGTACTAGTTTCCTCGCTTTTGTCCAGGTGGGAAACGTGACGTCACGTCCCCCTCCTCCTGTTCCTGGCTGATTCTTCCAAAAGTCTCCCCAAAGCCATTTCTTCCTCCAGCTTATCCCAGAGAAAGCACAGACTTGGGGTGCGCTGCTCCCGGAGCCTAAGCCCTTCCGGACATTGGCTGGAGGGACTTGAGGGAGCTCTTTATATCTCCAAGTTTGGGGTTCTCACCTGTGAGTTGGGAACAACTGCACCAGTCCTTGTGCTGTGGACATCTGTTTTGAAATGCCTGGGCCCAATCCCAGGCCTGAGTGCAAAGCACTTTACCACTCACTGGGTGCCTCTCCCCCACACTGTTCCACCTCCACTGTGGCTCCTGAGTCTTCTTGTCTGGCCCAGGAAGCTGCTCCCTTGTGGGCCACTTTCCACAGCTGCCTTTGCCCGGCCTCCCATCTAATCCACGTTGTGCCTTCCTACCACCACACTTTGGCCCATGCTTTACCCTGCTGAGCCTCTGTGTCCCTTTGTCCCTGGCCAGGGCCATGCCATGTTTCCTGGCTTAGCTCCAGCCTTCCCTGCTCACAGGGTCATCTTGGATGGTCCCAGGAAGGCCTCCCAGCTCCCATGAACCCTGTGCCTTATTGAAGTTATTTCCTCAATGGTCCATTACACACAGCCTGTCACTCACCCGAGACCATATGGCTATGTATTTACACTTTGACTTTCCCACTACACTGGCTCCTGGAGGCAGGAAGTAGGTAACATAGTGTTAGCATCTCAGACTTCATGCTGCTCACCTTAGATGCAGTCTGGACTGGCAAGGTGGCTTCCAGCTTAGGACACAGAGTGTCCACCTCCCCAGTCCATAATTCATACTGTTAGCAAAAAGATATATATCTTGGGGCTGGAGAGATGGCTCAGTGGTTAAGAGCACTGACTGCTCTTGCAGAGGACCTGGGTTTGATTCCCAGCATCCACGTGATGGCTGAGAGCCATCTTTAACTCCAGTTCCAGGGGTATCTGACCCCCTCTTCTGACCTCCACAACATTGCACGACACAGGTGCACCAACCTACATGCAGACGGTACACTCATACACATAAAAAATAATTAATTGAAGTCTCAGAAAGTACAAAATAAATAGTCTGTTCTTATTTCTGTTTGGAGAAAATACACAGATCTAAACAAGGGTATATAGCTAACCCACCTTGGGATTCAGTAATCTGTATGCTGTATGTCAGTGGCCACAAGGTTTGGGATTTCACACCTCTCCCCCAGCACCTACTCCAGTTCTGGATTTGGGGAGGGGGCAGCATTTTTTATTTTTTTCAAACAAAATGGGCTATTTTCCTTCATTTTGCTTCATTTCAGAAGTTTGTGTACCCGATAGTGTGGAACTGGGCCAAGCATCTCAAATCAAGGTGGCTTAAACTGCATCTCTACTCCATCTTGACCAGATCCGCCAGCCGGGTGGCTCTTAGTTGGGTCTCTTCACATCACGGAAGTGACTTGGAGCTAAGTGGCCCAAAGATGGGGTAGGATGGCTGGCCACCCACGTTGCCACCCCTGGATGCACTGGCTGTGCTTGCAGATGGCCTCTCCCTGGGGTGTGGGCTTCTGTACCCAGCCTGGAGGTCAGATCCCTCCCTGTACCGCCGCATTCTGTGCATCAAGCAGTCAGGTAGGCCAATCCAGATCCAAAAAGAGGGAACAGACTTCACCTGTTAACACTGGGGCAACATAGTCTTCGGGGAGAAAGTGGCTAGAGGCCGCTGGGTGCCTGTAAGTCACAATCTCATCAAAGTGCAGGCATACCACCAGATACAAACAAGACCCAAGCCTTTTCCTCAGACCTGCCTGGTGGTTAGTGGTAGGCCATGTTAGACACAGGGAAGGTAAACCAGCTAAGGCCAGGGCCTCCATCAGCTTTACCACACCTGCAGAAATTTCTTTACCTCACTTGACAGAAGTTTCTGTCATTTCTCTACGTGGTTGCTGCTTGGGACTTTAGAATGTGTTTATTTATATAGTATGTTACAATCAGCACACAGTTTCTATGCACAGACCTTTCCCTCACTTTTCCCTTCCAGGGCTGTTAGACATACCTCAGGTTAATAAAGTGCTTTCAGTGTTAGAAGGAGGACTTGAGAGATGTCCAGAACCCATGCGTTAAAAGCAGGCATGGTAGGAAGCTGGAGAGGTGGAGACATGTGGGTCTCTGGCCAGCCAGCCTGTCTCAATTGGTCCAGTGAAAGACCTCCCTCAGAAAACACTGTCATGTTCCTGAGGAATGGTATTCGAGGTTTTTCTCTCTCTCTCTCTCTCTCTCTCTCTCTCTCTCTCTCTCACACACACACACACACACAGAGAGAGAGAGAGAGAGAGAGAGAGAGAGAGAGAGAGAGAAAGACCCAAACAAGAAAAACAAATTCCCCTTCCCTCTTGTATTCTTGATAAGCCAGAGAAGCTTGTGTATCAGAGCTTACCATCATCTGAGTAGTCTTTTATATACTCGTGGCCAACATCCACATGCTATTTGTTGTTCTTCTCTCCCTGGGTTAGCTCTGGCAAGGAGAGGGGAGGGACCACCAGGGATTTTACCCAAGGAAATAGACAAGTAAAATAGAAAGATACACAAACATACATTCATACAGACAGACATATGGACACAGACTCAGAGAAAGTCTGAGGGAATAGACTCAGTTTTAATGTTGGAACTCAAGGCTTTTATACTAACCCAGGCATGGGCCGGGACAGTACACACAATTGGGGGCTGGGGCAGGTAATTGGGACAAGGGAACCTCAGGCTAAAATCTGGATCAAAGTTCTTTCCTGAGAGATCCAAGGACAGTCCAGACTTTCACAAGTCTGTGAGAAACAGCAGGGGTCAAGACTGTCGTAACTGCTTTTAAGTGCTACTGCCAAAAGAATGCCCACACTTGTGCTCCAAGCTCTTTGTGGCCTTAGCTGAAGGAGCTGCATATTTTCTGGGTGGTGAAGTGTCAAGTCTGACACAGGTCAGTAGAGAGCTCTGCACCCTACATGATGTCTTGAGGTGTCACAGCCAAGCAGGTGTATCCCTAGATTGCCATAACACTCAGCATTTTAACACAGCATCTCGAAGTCATGGCCTTTGCTCTGAATGACACTTTCAAGCCGGGCCATGCTCAGACTGGAAACTGTTAATACGAAGTGTGCCCCTGACAGCTCCGGGCTGGCTCTCTGTGTCCCTTCCAGCAGCCACACAGACGCACGTGCCATTTCACGGCGAGCCTCGGATCTCAGTGCAAGTCTAGCATAGGGTGTTTCCAGTGAGATAAAAACAAAACACATCTGCACTTCCTCATGGGTGATGTACAATCTGGATTCTGCTTTGAGATGTGGAAGAAATATTACGGCAAGAGCCCACAGAGCACTGTGGGGTTCAGGAGGTCATGGCCCAAGCTCAGAGCTCAGAGAGCAGTGGTCCAGGCCAGCCATCGAGTGGAAGGCACCTGGCATGGGCTTGGAGCCCTGGAAAGCGGAGGTGGAAGGCTCGTGGTTCATTTTCCTCCCCCTTGGGGGGAGAAGGGCAGGCAGAGCAGGTGCCGAGGGCCTCCTTTCTGGTTCTTGGCAGCCCAGGCTGGCTGTTTCTCGCTGCCCCACAGCACTTTGGCCCAACATGCAGGGTTTCTCTATAACATTCTTTTTGATCCCCTAACAAAATTAAATCTTTTTTTTTCTTTTCTTTTCAGGCAGGTCATACTTTCTTACCTCTATGGCAGACAAGGGAAGAGGATTTGGTAGAACATGGGGTGATATGCATGTCCCCAAACATTCTAGGAGGGCTACTTCTTCCTCTTGAGGCCAATGAACACCTTGTGGGCATCCCTTCTAACAGCCTCCATCCCAGCACGAAGCCAAACCCTGGGGGCCCAGGAGGAAGGAGGGGAGAGGAGGAGGCCAGGGGGAGGGATTTCAGCTCTCCTTCAGGAAGGGAGGGGGTTGTCACAGCTCAGGCCACTCATAGGGAAGAGGTCTGGCCAAAGGGAAATTCCAGGCTCTGCCAGAGAACAGGGAAGCAGCACTCAGGAAGGAGCGGTTCTGCCAAAGAGAGGGACAGGGATGTGGCCACAAGGTCTGCAGACAGCTCACCTCAAACAGGAAGCTGGGGTAGAAACTGGACGGTGCTGGCAAGTGACCATGACTCCAGCTGCACAAAAGTCCTATTGTCAGTGGCCAGCTCTCAGGAGGAGCCGAGAAGGGCAGATTCTAGGTATTCTGTAGCTCAGCTTGGGGACAAGCAAAACTCAGGGTTCTGTAGTGCTGAGAGATACCAGTCAAAGTTTATGGAGATGGAGCCTGCTGAGCTCTGGGGCAGTGAGGGGCAGTGAGGGGCAGTGAGGGCTGCTCTGAGCACCCCTGTGTCTCTGCAGTTGTGTTTTCAGGCTTTCCTAAGACTTGCCTCTTGGCCACCAAGATGTGAAAAACTTCACCACTGTGTGATTATTTTTATTATTTTAAAACATTTTTATGTGTACGAGTGTATTGCCTACATGTATGTAAGGGCACCCATGTCGTGCAATGGTGGAGGAGGTCAGAAAAGGGCATCTGAGGCTCTGGAACTGGAGTTATGGACAGTTGTTAGCCACCACGTGGGTGCTGGGAACTGAACCCAGGCAGTCTGCAAGAGCAACCATTGCTTTTAACCTATGAGCCGTCTCTCCAGCCCCTCATTCTGTGATTCTCCGCTTCTATAGCATTTCACCCACTGTTGACTTTTCCAGGGGTGATCTGAAAAAACATCTGTGCACCCCAGATAGAGTCCCCTACCACAGACGAAGGAAATGATTCCACCTAGTCTGGCTTTGTGAGCCAGTGATCTTACTGGGGTGACTCACGGCAGCATGGGCGAGGGTGAGTGCCCGTGAAGCTGGGTCCCTGGGTCTCCTCCACAGTCTCCTTCCCCGGCACTTGCCGCTGCTCATAGAACCTTGGGTGGTGGGGACTTGTGAATAGTAGAATTTTCAGGAGTTTTCTGAACCTTGTAAGTTTCATTTTGCTTCCTGAGTTCTTTGAACTTCCCTGCTCCCTCCAGGAGGAAGTAGCTACACAGCAAACACTTGTACCTGAAGTGGGATTCCTAAGTGGGTCCTGACGTGCTGCTTCCAGTGCCATGTGTAATGACAGGGGACTCATGGGTAGTCATGGTAATCCCAGGGCCGTCTCATGGAGGTCAGGAGCACAAGCTTTAGGAACTCCTTAAAATTTTTTTAAGCTTGGCCTGGTGGCACATGCCGTTGATCCCAGTAACTCAGGAAGCAAAGACAGGAAGATCTCTGAATTCAAGGCCAGCCTGGTCTACATAGTGACTTCTAGGCCAGCTTGGGCTATGGGAGACCCTGTCTCAAAAAGACAAAAAATTATTTTGTCTATTATTTTTCTTTTTATATGTATGAGTATATTTCCTTCATGTACGTAGGTGCACCTGTGCCATGCAGTGCCTATGGAGGACAGAAAATGGTGTTGGGTCCCCTGGAACTAGAGTTATCGATGGTTGTTAGCTGCCATGTGGGTGCTGGGAATCAAATCCAGGTCCTCACCTAGATCAGCCAATGCTCTTAACCACTGAGGCATCTCTCCAGCCCCCGGAACTCTTGGCTTTTAACCTCACTGTGCAGAAATTTCAGCTACTGTTGCCTTGGACCACAGTCCTCCACCTCTGTCCTGTGTGCTCACCCGCACTGCCCTCCCCTTCTCTTCAGTGCTTGAGGTAGAAACCACTAAGGGAGCAGCTGGCTGTGGCCTGGGGTTGGGGCAGCATCCTCCTGTGGCTACAGGGCTGCTGGGGCAGAGCATAGCAGAACCCAGGCTCCAGAGCCTTCCTTAGCCCCTGGGAACACTACAAGTGCTCCCACCCACCCTGGCAGCTCCAGCACCCTCCTCCCACAGGAGTGACACAGACCTCTCACCTGGGGAGAACAGCCTAATGTCTCTCCCTTGAGAGGTCAGGAAGCCAAGCTCATCTCTCCTTCTCTTTGCACTGGTTTGCTTTTTTGACTCCAAGAAGTGAGGTGATGGTTATTGTTATTCATAATTATTTTACAACCTACAGCCTAGACATGGTTAGCCATTTGCATCTGGGCAGATAGGCCTTGCTTTTAAATAGGAAGTAGCAATTCTGTGACTTTCTTCTGGCAATTCTAGCATCCCGCTGATCTCCTAATGATGACTATTTACTGCATCTGTTGACAGAATGGTCCTTACCCTCCTAGGACAGGAGCCTGGGCAGCCACTGAAGCAGGGTAGCTGAGCAGTCTTCAGATCACGGCATTTTCTGAGGTGAGCAAGCTCCCCTCCCCCACTTTTCTTTAGAAATGTCTTAACATCTATGACAGGGATGTTGACAGTACAGTTCCTCTGGGATGTGGGCGTGCCAGCTGACCATAGTTCGAGAGGAGGAGAGTATTTTCTAGAAGCCACCTCTTTCCGTGTGCTCCACACTGGAGCCTAAGGGATGGTTTGAGCACAGGTCCCTTTCCTTAGGAAATTCCTGAGGGATATTGATATGAAGGAAAAGGCTATTCTCTCTCTCTCTCTCTCTCTCTCTCTCCGTTACTAGGGATAGAATCTAGGATGTCATGCATGCTAAGCAATCACTCTACCACAGAGCTATGTCCCTAGATTTATTTTTGCCTTTTATTTTGACACAGGATCTCACTAGGTTACATAAACCGGGCTCAAACACTGTAGCCCAGGTAAGCTTTGAACTTCCTATAACCCTGCTCAGCTTCCTGAGTAACCAAGAACACAGGTCTACATCACTAGGCCCATCTTATTGTTTCTGCAGTGCTAGAAATGGAACCCAAGGCCTCACACAGGCTAGCAAGCACTGCGCCACTGATCTGCCACTTGGTCCTAGAAATTCGGTTCTTTATGTAAGTACACGGAGATTTTGAGAAGCCAAGCACTAAGTAAAGACAGCTAGAGGTGGGAAGAGATGTGTGCCATACACAGCCGTGGGTGGGACATGGGGACAGCAGCACCCCAGACACAGAACAAGATGCCAACCCAAGTTAAAGCTACTCTTGAGGTGACTAAAGGGTTAATTTTTGCAAATAAAAGGGAACTATTAGCAGGATACAGTGCCTGTATCCCAGAATCCCAGGGTAGAGGCAGGAGGACTGGTAGGGCCCATCACATAATGAAAAAAAAAAAAAGCAAAATAAAGCAAGTAACACAACAATGAAATAGCTGGTTCAGTGGTGGGTCTTTAATCCCAGAGGCAGATGCAGGTGGATCTCTGTGAGTTCAAGCCCAGCCTGGTCTACAGACTGAGTTCCAGGCAAGCTGGGACTGTAGGGAGACCCTGTCTCAAAAAGAAAAAAAAAAAAAAAAAAGTAAAAAAAGTGAAAAAATAAAAAAACAACTTTTCTATTATGCTGAAAGTGTTACTAGAATTACTTTTTTCCTAAAGCAGCAGTTTCCTTTCGTGTGGGGTTAACAGAAGAATCTTCTTTAAAATGTTAGAGCTGAGAGCAGAGGGAAGCTAGGTTAGCCCTTGCCACGCACATCCATCTTGGGATCTGAGCACCAAGCAGGGCATCGGAAAGGGGAAGAGCTCGATGGTTGCGAGGTTTCAAACCTCAAGTGAGAGAGCCGTGAAGGAGTTTAGCTAATAACTGGGTGCTGACAAGAAAGAGAGAAGAGAGAGGGAGAGGAGAGGGAGAGGAGAGAGAAGAGAGAGGGGGGAGAGGAGAAAGAAGAGAGAAAGAAAGAGGGGAGACAAAGAGGAGAGAGGAGAAAGAAGAGAGAAGAGAGAGGATAGAGAAGGTAGAGAAAGAAGAGACGGAGAGAAAAGGAGGGAGGAGAGAGAAGACAGAACGGACAGCAGAGAGAACGGAGAGAGGAGAGGGGCCCCTGGAAAAGCAGAGAAGTCATTCAAAGCTATGCCTGTGATCAAAAGCTGACTCCTAAGGCCGGTTCACTGGACACAGTCAAGGCGGGTGAGTGCGACCTGGGTGGCGGCTGGTCTGAGCGTTTCTGAATGCTGGGCTTCACTTGGAGCCAGGGGCCAGCGTGCCAGCCGCGTAAAGGTTAGTCACTGCCTTGTCAGCCCTCTCCTGACTCCCGGAGAGCAGCCTAGTGCTCCAGAGACTGCAAACCACTATGGTCCAGCACTGGGTGGCTCACCCTTGCTCCGGGCCCCAGGACAGCCCCCTGGGAGCCATTTGTACCTTTGAGTGAGTGGCTCTGTCATCGGGTCAGCATTTCCCAAAGTGCTCTCCAGAGAACACTGACCCAGAGGGCTCCGTGGCCATAGGTTTTTGGTGGACCCCGCTGTCACCTCAGCAGCCTCAGGAATTTCCATAATCTGTTGGGGACTCAGCACATGCTTAATGGAGATTCTTTGACAGAGGAAAAAAATTCAGGCATAGCTGGTTTGAAGGAGAGTTAAAGATTTTATTACAGATAGTTTTGAATTCTTGTGATTTTTCATTCAGTTTAATTTGATGGTATTTTGAGCCCCTCCCTTATCTGCCTTTCCTTATTGCCCTCTGGCCAAATTAATGTACTCTAATATACATATATGTGTGTGTGTGTAATAGGCTTCTAGAGTGTAATTTGTGTCCCCAAATGTCCTTCAGTGTGTGTCCATCCATTAGAGCCTGGTTAATCTACCAAGTCCCATCCTGGAAAGAAACTGTTTCTTCCCTTCCCAGCAACTATTAGTTATCAAAATTTCCTTAGGATGGGTTGGGATTTCTTACACACTTCCCTATGTCACCCTTGCTGGAACTCACCCTTGTGAGTTCATATGAGAAACTGACCAGCTGTCTGGAAAAAACTCTGTATCCCTGTGGTCGTTGACCATCTCTGGCTTTAATAATCTTCTGCCGGCAGCCAACAGGGCCCTGGAGCCACTGTGAGTCTTTGCAGGGGTGCTCAGGTTGGGGCCTTGATTGCTAAAACCACCTGAAGCACAGGTAAGTGCCCGGCACTCCAGACAGGTAGATCTTAAGATAGATTGACTCTTGGGTTGTTGGATAATTGATTCGCTGGTTTGTGGCACAGGTGCCTTGGACCTGCTTGCTTGGGTCTAAACCCTAAACCCTTGTAGGGTGTGGCTGTCTGGGTGGGGTCGCTCTTCCCCCTTGCAGCCAGCGGGACTCTGGTGCCATTTTGAGTCTTTATGAGGGTGCTCGGGTTGGGGCCTCGCTTTCTAAGACCACCTGAAGCACAGGTAGGAGGCTGGCGCTCCAGAGAAATACCGGGGCAATCCCCCCACCCCCCTGCCTGCCAACTGGAATTGACGAGAGAGTATCCAAGTGGATTTTTTTTTTTGGAGAACCTTCAGAACAGGAAGGGAAGAGTGACTTAGACTTCCAATATCCAATATATAAACAAAATTGAAAGCCTGAAACCTAGACAAGTCAACACTCCAGAGAAAAAAATAAAATAAAATAAAAGTATTGGAAGGAGGCAAGCAAAACAAGCCTTTGACATAGTGAAAAGACATTTGTGATTGGCATCCAAATACAGGAAAAAAAAAGGGGGGGGGAGAACCCTCATGCCAGGCACGGCAAACGGATAACATGGGAAAGGTGCAGGATACTTCCGCACTAAGCTCTACCAACCCTATAGGAGATAGCTACAGTGGGATCCCCCTGGAGGTGACCCAAGAAACAGATCTTAGAGGAATAACCGCCGACCTATGCAGAGAAATTAAAGAAAGTAAAGAAGAAGTCAGAGAACTAAGGAGAGAGAATGAAAAATTCAAAAAGGACCAAGAGGGATACAATGACAAACTTCGGAAAGAACTAGAGGGAGAAAAATACAAACTCTGGAAGGAAGTAGAAACACTGAAAAAGGAAGCCAACCAGCAAAGTAAGGAGCACCAAGAAGAGACTGAGAAGCTCAAAAAGGAAATGGAAATACTAAAGAAATCACATGATGAAATGAAAAAGGAAATAGAACACTCATCCAATCAAGAAGAAAGGAAAGGAAAAAGCCTCAGAAGTAGAATGGAGGAAGCAGAACAAAGAATATCAGACCTGGAAGATAACACAGAGCAACTAAAAAGCTCAAATAAAGATTATGAAAAATTTAAAAATACACAAAAGTGGAACAACCAGGAAATATGGGACACTATGAAAAGATCAAACCTCCGCATCATAGGAATAGAGGAAGGAGAAGAATCTCAAGAGAATAGTATTGATCAGATCTTCAACAGAATAATAGATGAAAATTTCCCCAAACTAAAAATAGACAAACCCATACAAATACAAGAAGCACATAGGACCCCAAATAGACAAGATCAGAAAAGAAACACCCCACGCCATATCATAGTTAAAATGCTAGATGCCCAAAACAAAGACAAAATTCTGAGGGCCACAAAAGAAAAACAAGTCACATACAAAGGGAAACCCATCAGAATTACAACTGACTTCTCGCCTCAAACCATGAAAGCAAGAAGAACATGGAGCAAAGCATTCCCTGTGTTAAGGGACTATGGATGCCAACCCAGAATACTTTACCCAGCAAAAATGTCGACTATACTTGAAGGAGAGAGAAAAATCTTCCATGACATAAACAAGATGATGGAATACATGTCTGGAAAACCAACTCTTCATAAAATACTTGAAGCAATTCAAAGGGCAGAAGAGAGGAGCAACAATCCTCAAACACCTAGGAAAAGAAACTAACAAAAACATAACCATAGGAGCAAAATCAAAGGCTAGAAGTCCAAATGGATAATAAAGTGAAAGGAAGCAACATCCATCTTTCAATTGTAACCTTAAATATTAATGGGCTAAACTCCCCAATCAAAAGGCATAGACTGGGAGAATGGATTAGGAAACAAAACCCATCTATATGCTGTCTACAAGAAACCCATCTCAATTTCAAGGATAGGCACCAACTTAAGGTGAAGGGATGGAAGAAAGTATTCCAAGCAAATGGTACCAAAAAGAAAGCGGGTGTGGCTATTCTAATATCAGACAAAATAGACTTCAAAGCAAAAGAAATCAAAAGAGACAAAGAGGGCCATTACATCCTTATTAAAGGAACAATTGACGATGAAGATTTCACAATCATAAATATATATGCACCAAACATCAGTGCACCAAACTTTATAAAGACAATTCTTCAGGATCTCAAGGCACAGATTAACCCCAGCACACTAATACTAGGGGACTTCAATACCCCATTAAGTCCTCTAGACAGATCAACAGGACAAAGGATAAACAGAGAGACATCTGAACTAAATGACACAATACACCAAATGGACCTCACAGACATCTACCGAATATTTCACCCAAACACCAGAGAATACACTTTCTACTCAGCACCTCATGGAACATTCTCCAAAATAGACCATATACTGGGACACAGGGAAAAACTCAACAAATATAAAAAGGTTGAAATAATCTCATGCATTCTATCAGACCACAGTGCAATAAAACTCAATATCAACACCAGAATAAACCCTACAACCTACAGGAACACATGGAGACTAAACAACACTCTCCTGAATAATGAGTGGGTCAAGGAAGAAATAAAAAAAGAAATAAAAACATTCCTGGAACTGAATGACAATGATAAAACAACACAGCAAAATCTATGGGACACTCTTAAAGCAATCCTAAGAGGGAAGTTTATAGCTCTAAGTGCCCACATTAAAAAAACAGAAAGAGCACAAGTGAACGATCTAACACTGCAGCTAAAAATACTTGAGAGACAACAACAAATGAACCCTAAACGGAGCAGACAAGAAGAAATAACAAAAATCAGAGCAGAGATCAATGAAATAGAAACAAAGAAAACCATACAAAAAATCAATGAATCCAAAAGTTGGTTCTTTGAGAGAATAAACAAGATAGACAGACCTCTAGCCCAGTTAACCAAAAGAAAGAGGGAACAACTCCAAATCAATAGAATCTGTGATGAAAGGGGAAATATCACAACAGACAATGAAAAGATCCAGACAATCATACGGGACTACTTCAAAAACTTATATTCTACTAAGTTTGAAAACCTAGAAGAAATGGATGAATATCTGAAATCCTGGGAATCACCAAAGCTCAACCAAGAAGAGATCGACAGCCTAAACAGACCAATAGTACAGGAAGAAATCGAAGATGTAATAAGTAGCCTCCCAACCAAAAAATGCCCAGGCCCGGATGGATTCACGGCAGAATTCTATAAAATATTTCGTAAAGACTTACAACCATTACTACTTAAATTGTTTAGAAGGATACAAATGGAGGGACTTCTCCCAAATTCCTTCTATGAAGCCAGCATTACGCTACTACCAAAACCAGGGAAAGATACAACCAAAAAGGAGAACTATAGACCCATCTCCCTAATGAACACAGATGCCAAAATTCTAAACAGGATTCTGGCAAATCGCATACAGACTCACATCAAGAAAATCATCCACCATGACCAAGTTGGATTCATACCAGACATGCAGGGATGGTTCAACATACGAAAATCAATAAACATCATCAAACATATCAATGGACTGAAGGACAAAAACCACACCATCATCTCAATTGATGCGGAGAAAGCCTTTGACAAAATCCAGCACCCTTTCATGTTTAAAGTCCTGGAGGGAATTGGTCTGGAGGGATCATTCCTCAATGTAATCAAAGCCATATACAGAAAACCCACAGCCAATATCATCCTAAATGGGGAAATGACAGAAGCATTCCCCTTAAAGGTAGGAACTCGGCAAGGCTGCCCCCTGTCACCACTCCTCTTCAATATAGTGCTAGAAACCCTAGCTAGGGCAATAAGGCAAGAAAAGGAAATTAAAGGAGTTCTAATTGGAAAAGAGGAAGTCAAGCTATCCCTTTTTGCTGATGATATGATTGTCTACCTAAGGGATGCTAAGAACTCCACCAGAAAACTCCTAGAAACGATTAAGAGCTTTGGTAAAGTGGCAGGATACAAAATAAACCTAGAAAAATCAGTAGCCTTTCTGTACACCAACAACAAGCAATTGAAGAAGGACTACAAGGAGACCTTCCCACTCACAATAGCCTCAAAAACAATAAAATACCTAGGAACAAACCTAACCAAAGACACCAAGGATCTCTACAACAAAAATTTTAAACCCCTGAAAAAGGAAATTGAGGAAGACATCAGAAGATGGACAAACCTCCCATGCTCATGGATTGGGAAAATAAATATAGTAAAAATGTCCATCCTACCCAAACTAGTGTACAGATTTAATGCGATCCCAATCAAAATCCCCAAGAGTTTCTTCACAGGCTTGGAAAAAAAAATCCTCAATTTCATTTGGAAAAACAAAAGACCCCGAATAGCCAAAGCAACCCTGAGTGAAAAGAGCAATACAGGGGGGATCGCTATACCAGACATCAAACTATACTACAGGGCTATAGTCATAAAGACAGCCTGGTACTGGCACAAAAACAGACCAGTTGACCAATGGAATAAAACTGAAGATCCAAACCTGAGCTCATACAATTTCAGCCACCTCATATTTGACAAGGGGGCCAAGAAGACACAATGGAAGAAAGACAGCATCTTCAGCAAGTGGTGCTGGCAAAACTGGATCACCACTTGTAGAAGAATGAAATTAAACCCCTACCTCTCACCTTGTACAAAGGTCAACTCCAGATGGACCAAAGACCTCAACGTGAAACCCCAAACTCTGGAGGTGATAGAAGAGAAGCTTGGCAGCAGACTACAAGACATAGGTGTAGGAAAAGACTTCCTAAATCAGACAGCAGCTGCACAAGAAATAAGATCAACAATTGACAAATGGGACCTCATTAAACTCAAAAGCTTCTGTACATCAAAAGAAACAATAAATGAAGTGAAGAGAAAACCCACAGAGTGGGAGAAAACCTTTACTACAGATACATCTGACAAAGGATTGATTTCCAGAGTATGCAAACTACTCAAAAAACAAGGTAGAAAACAAATGAATCACTCAATAGATGGAGCAAAGAACTGAATAGAGACTTCAGAGATGTCTAGAAAAAACTGTTCAACGTCACTAATAATTAGGGAAATGCAAATTAAGACCAGTTTAAGATATCATCTCACTCTGATAAGACTGGCCAGGATCAAGAAAACAAAGGATACCAAGTGCTGGAGAGGTTGTGGGGAAAGGGGATCACTCATCCATTGCTGGTGAGAATGTAAACTTATACAGCCACTATGGAAAGCAGTGTGGAGAGCCCTTGGAAGACTCAAAATGAGCTTGCCATTTGACCCAGTCATACCACTCCTGGGTATATACCCACAAGACTCATCTTCCTGCAGAAATACATGCACAGCTATATTTATTACAGCTCTGTTGACAATAGCAAAAAGCTGGAACCAAACCAAATGCCCCTCAACTGACGAGTGGATAGAGAAAATGTGGTACATGTACACAATGGAGTTCTATGCAACAGTAAAGATAGATGACATCATGAACTTTGCAGGTAAATGGACAGAGCTAGAAGGTATTATATTAAGTGAAGTAACACAGTCCCAGAAAAACAAAGGATGAATGGTATCCCTCATATGTGGATGCTAGCATCAATAACCTGGTTGAAAATATTTCTTGTGGTGAGGGATGCATATTGAAAGAAAAAAAACAGAAAGACTGCATCAGAAAACTGACTGAAATGGTGAATCTGGAGGGGGTGGGAGGGTTGGGAGAGGGACACAGATCTATATTTGATTAATGTATATTTAATTATGTGAGTTTAACAAGTATCCAATTTTGCCCAAACTCTATCTACAAATTACATGGTATTTTAGAACTTAGTAAAAAAAAAAAAAAAATAGTCTTCTGCCACCTCTTCCTCAAGGATCCTTCCCTGAGTCTTGGGAGGCAGAATTTTGATACAGGTGTCCAATTCAAGGATAAGCTCTCTGCAGACTCTTGTTCTCTGCACACTGCCCAGTTGTGGGTTTCTGTGTTAATCACCATCTGCTGCATAAGGAAGCTTCTCTGATGAGAGCTGAGACATGTATGGACATAACAATAAGTCATTAGGAGTCAGTTTAATTCTGTAACTACTTAGTAAAAAACTAGTATTGGGCCCTCCCCTATGTCCTGTGACCTGTGTAGACTCCATTTCCTAAGCCTGATATCCTGGTTCAAAGGAGAGTTAGATATTTTATTAAAGATGTCTGCTTTTCAGCTGGGAGTGATGCATATTGGAAACAACAACAGAAAGGACTGCATCGAAGAACTAACTGAAACAGTGAACTTCTGCTCAAAACAGTCAACTTCCTCATGGAGAATATTGAGAAAGACTGAAAAAGAAATGAAAAGCATGTTTGGCAGAATGCATGAGCTCTGGTGGGGTGGGGGGATGGGGGGGACATGGGTCTAGATTTGATAAAATATAAAAATAAATTAATTTTTAAAAAGGAATAAAAAAAAGAAAACAGATCAGGCAAGGTGCAATTCTTCACTGGTGCTTGGTGAGGAGGGAGATGATGGAGAAGTGATAAAATCATGACTTGAGTCAATAACATAATTTGAAAAAAAAAAAAAGATGTCTGCTTTTAAGACAGGAAGGATGCAGTCAATGGCACCTCCAAACCTATATAGGTAAATAGCCATCCCCTTCTCTGCCTCCCTTTCTTCTTTCTACCCTTGGAGTGGGACGAACTCATTATTATTATTATTATTATTATTATTATTATTATTTTGGTCTTTTTCGAGACGGGGTCTCCCTGAAGCCCCAGCTGTCCTAGAATTCACTCTGTAGACCAGGCTGGCCTTGAACTCACAAAGATTCGCCTGCCTTTGCCTCCCGAGTGCTAGCATTAAAGGCTTGCTCCACCACACCCGGCTGGAACTCTTTTTTTTTTTTTTTTTTACCTGTAGCTGCAGCTGGCCTGGAACTTGCTATGTAAACCAAGTTGGTCTTGATCTCACAGAGATCTACCTACCTCTGCCTCCCAAGTGCTGGGATTAAAGGTGTCTGTCACTGCACTCAGCAAGTGTATCTTTTTTTTTTTTATGTGTATGAATGTACTGTCTGCATGTAGGTTTGTGCTCCTGTGTCATGTAATGCCACAGAGGTCAGAAGAGGGTCTCAGATTCCCCTGGAACTGGAGTTCTCCTGGAATTGAAGTTACAGACAGTTCTTAGCCGCCATGTGGGTGCTGGGGATCGAACCCGGATCCTCTGCAAGAGCAGTCAGTGCTCTTAACCGCTAGGCTATCTCTCCAGCCCCCGCAAGTGTATCTTAAAATAGACTTTGAGCATCAGGGCTATGGGCTAGAAAGTAAGACACACCCGAGAGCACAGGGTGGGCTTCTCTAAGACAATCACAGAGCATAAGACAGACCCAAGCAGGCGTACTGGCTCCTCAAGGGAAGATTGCAATCATTGGCTTTAGCATTAGCCGTATACACCTTGGTTGTGCTAAAGTTACATGTTAAAAGGTTGCTACAAGATCTTTTCCACTCTTCTCCATCTTTTGATAAGTGAAATTTTAAGGTGGCCCTGGAGGTGTCTTGGATGGAATTACAACATGAAGTGACTCTGGGTGCACAGGGGGTCAGGGCATGTTCTTTCCCTGTCAGTGGGGTCTCTGGTGAGAATCTTAGAAAATTGAAGGTTTACAGCTGGGAGGGAAGACCTTAGGGGTTGTTAATTGTGCTGGGATTCTTCTGGTGAGAGAGGCTTCAACCCAATTCCAGAGTGCCGGCTTCCCTCCCCTCCTGTCTTATATCCCCCATCTTCCCATCCTGCCTCACATTTAGGAAGTGGGGAGCATCCCAGCAGGACTCTTGGGGTCCTTAGTAGGCTGGTTCGACTACCTTGGAGAATGCGTCAGTGGCACCTGGTGGCGCATGCCTTTAATCCTAGCACTTGGGAGGCAGAAGCAGGTGGATCTTTGTGAGTTCAAGGACAGCCTGGTATACAGAGTGAGTTCCAGGACAGCTAGGGCTGGCTACAGGGAGACCCTGTCTTGAAAAGACAAGAAAGAAAGGAAAAAGGGAAAAGGAAAAAGGAAAAAGGGAAGGGAAGGGAAAGGAAAGGAAAGGAAAGGAAAGGAAAGGAAAGGAAAGGAAAGGAAAGGAAAGGAAAGGAAAGGAAAGGAAAGGAAAGGGCCATCTCCTCTGCTGCCCTCCCTTCTTTCCACCCTTGGGGATTGGAGGAACTTTTTGTGAAACTCTGATCTCTTCTAACCTCGTCCTTTGCTATTTGAATTCCCCATGAAGTGGCAATTGCCCAGATCTAACCATGACTGAAATAACAGAGACTGTGTTCAGTTCATGTGAAGCACTGAACCACGCAGCACATATCCAGAGGACCTAGGGCTTCCTGGTAACCCTCAGGCACTAGCAAGCACTTGGCACAGGAAATATCCCTTTCCCAGAGGGGGCCAGAATCCTGAGGGACAGCTTACTAAGTGTGGTCACAGAGAGACAGAAAGTGCTATGGACAGCATGTTCATGTTCATTCTCAAGACTCGTGCTTCACCTACTCACCATTCAAGTAGGAAATGCCCCGTCTCTCCCTCACATCTCCTGGGAACTGCTCAAATCACCCATTAAATCCAGGCATATATTTAGTAAGGGAGCTAGCTCACGGGCAGATTCTGCTGACAGACCTTCGCAGACAGGACCCCTGGGTTTCGCAGCCCCACCACCAGCTGCTGTTAGCTGCAGGAGAAGGCATGCTGTGCGGGTGTCCAGGCCACACCTTATGCTCACTTTTTTCCTGCAGAGACTTCCCTCCAGCGCTTCCAACCCCGGGGAACCAGCCCAGCCCATATGCAACACAGACTCACCCAGTCACGTTGGCAGAGGTCACCATGTCCCAAGGGAGACCGTGCCAGTTGTTGAACTGTTTGCCATCCTTTCTAGCAGTTATTTCATCTCTATTCCGGGGCAGAGCCCTCCTTTGTTGGGGGGTACAAGCCCCTCTTTCAAGTGACAAGCTCTCAAGCCATGATTGGTGTTCTTTCAGCCGATCCTTTTCGTTTGAGGTTGAATAGCCATCGTAAGGGTTCCTCCCTGGGCTTTGGTTTCTCTGGTTCCCGCCCCTCCCCCTAGGGAAGCACCAAATCACTTCCTGGGTCTGGCCAGAGCCCAGTGCAGGGCTGGCGCCTGCCTCATTCCCAACCCAGTAGTCTCAGTGGCGTGGCCTAAACATTAAATAGATGTTAACGTACTGAGCTCTATGTGAGTTTCCCATCGTTGCTTCAAGTTGGCAGCTCCTGTGGCCTGAGCTTCCTGCCTTTCAGTTCTTCCTGCCACCAGTCTGACACTAGTCTCACCTGCAGGTCAGATGGGCACAGAGCACGCTCTGTTCTGGACATCTGGAGGGGAATCTACGCCCTTGCTCCGTCTAGTGGGCAGACTTCAGTTCCTATGTGGTCTGCAGAACCCAGATCCCCATTTTCACATCGGCTGCCAGTGAGGGCCCTTGCTGCCTCTTCAGGACACCTCAGCTTGCAATCCCTTTTCTGTCTTAAGCACAAGCAACAACAGATGCCTCCCCCAGGGGCTTCCATGTTTTCTCCCTCTCTCTCATGTGGGAGAGTTTTGAGGGCCAAGAATCTATGATTCCTTCCTAGGAATTTCTCTAGTGGCCTTCACTTAAGTCTGCAAAGTCCCTTTGGCCTGGCAAGCTGACGCATTCACGTGGTCAGGTGATAAGGAAGACATCTTTGGAGCTGTGATCACAGCACTGTCTGTGTCAGACCATCAGCTCTGAGCAGCTGGTTTTAAGCCTGCAGGTTCCAAGTGACCGAGGTGAAGGACTCAAAGGCGAAGGCAAAGTTAGATGCCTGTGCCCAGTAAGAGAGGCGAACCGGCTTGGTGGACTCATTACTGAATAAAATGCTAATGTTTCCTCTAGCTGAAGCTGGATTGTCTACCTGAACTATTGACTATTTAAGTCCAAGTTCAGGATCCTCTCTTTTTCCTCTCTGAATTTTACCTTTTGGAACAGACCCAGTGTTGGGTCATCCAATTTGTTATCTTCTGGGTTCTGGGAATTTCCAAGCTCAGTGAATTTACTTCTCTTTCTGTCCTGTCCTTGCTGGGACAATGAGCAACACTTGGCTGAAGACTGATGGCTGTGATGTCAGCAGGGTCTATCCTAGCTTGCCAGGAACTGGCTCCACATGGACAACCACCTTCCCCACACAGTGCTGGTCTCCAAATGCCTGGCAAACAATGCCCCTGTCCAGCTGGCAACTAACCCACTGACCAGCCAGCAGCTCATATCTTCGCACTGTACCTGGATTGTAGTTCCTTATCCTGATGACTTTTAAATTTCAGATTGAGCCGGGCATGGTGGCGCACGCCTTTAATCCTAGCCCTTGGGAGGCAGAGGCAGGCGGATCTTTGTGAGTTCAATGCCAGCCTGGTGTACAGAGAGAGTTCCAGGACAGCTGGGGCTACAGGGAGACCCTATCTCAAAAAGACCAAAAAAAAAAAATTTCAGATTGAATCACAGATGTGCAACATCTGTCATACTTCCCTTATCTGTTGTCTGGTGACCATGACAACCAAGGCCTGTGGACCAGCCTGACTGACAGCATGTCAGCAAACATATGCTGACTCACTGGGGGCTCTTGAGCGCCGGGTGCCTGAGATTCCTTCAAGACATTTGAGAATCCTGCTAGGATATTCGTCAGTGGTTGTCTTCACCTCTTCTGTCTCTACAGAGTAGTTTTGAAGCTTTTTTCCTTCTCTTACATGTGAGGTATGTGCATGTGTGTGTCTATTCATGTGTGTGTGTGTGTGTGTGTGTGTGTGTGGGCCTAGGCCTGATGTCAGGAATCTTTCTCAATTGCTCTTTCATCTTGTTCTTTGAGGCAGGATCTCCCAGTCAAACTCGGAGTTCTGTTAAGTCTCCCTAGCCAGCTTGCTTTGGGGACCCCCACCTCTGCCTTCTGAGGTGGAATTACAGGTGGCTCACCAAGCCCACCTGACATTTACATGAGGTCCAGTCCTCTTGCTTCGTTGGCAAGCCCTTTAACCACTGAGCCATCTCCCCAACCCCAGGTTTTGGAGGTTTCATTGCAGTTCTGCCTTCCCAGACTTATTCATTGGCATCAGGAAGGCTAACACAACAGTCCAAACATAGGGAAATGATATCTTTTCAAAGAGTAGACAGAAGGAAAATAGCCCCAAACTCTTTGTCTCATTCTTAGAATATCAATAATCTTCATGAAACCTGCTTGGTGATAAGAGAGACCCTTGAGGGTGTTTCAGACTTTGACGTTGTGGTTGGTACATGCTGTGAGCTTTGTTGGCCCTCTGCCCATGACATCCGGAAGAAGGTAAAGTCTGGTGAGAGCCAGGTGGAGGGTGACAGTCAGCAATAGCACACCTGACGTAGGCAGCCGACAGTGGCAAGGTGGTGACGCCTCAGAAGTCTGTAACTCCCCCAGGGCCTCCCAAGTCTCCTCCACAGGGCAGCTTGGACAGTTTTCCATAGATTCTCTTAATACCTATTTGTTCCTTAAAATATGTCTAAGCACCAGGCATGGTGGTGTATACCTTTAATCCCAGGACTTGGGAGGCAGAGGCAGCCAGATCTCTGTGAGTTCAAAGCCAGCCTGGTCTGGTCTACATACTGAGTTCCACACCAGCTGGGGCTACAGGGAGACCCTGCCTCAAAAATTTAAAACAAAATAATATAAAATATTTTTTCCCTTTTTTTTCTTTTTTTTTGGGGGGGGGGGAGGAAAGTTTATTCAGCTCACATCTCCTGGGTCATAGTTCATCACTCAGGGAACCCAAGGCAGGAACTGAGGGCAGGAACCTGGAGGCCATGGAGGAATGCTTCTTACTTCTTACTGGCTTGCTCCTCTGGCCCATGCCCAGCTTGCCCTCTTATACCCTACACAACAACATGCCTGGGGTGGCACCACCCATAGTGGGCTAAACCCTCCCACACTGTTCATCAATCAAGACAATACTCCACCGACAGGGCCACAGGCCAGTCCAATGGAGCCAATTCCCCAAGTGAGGCTCCCTCAACCCAGGTGTTGAGTCAAGTTGACACTAAAGCTATCCAGCACAATTGACCCCTTGTCAACTTGACACACAAAACACATCACTTTTAAACTATCACCTTTCCAGTTCTTATCCCCAAGGTATGATGTTAACATTAATCACAGCATAAAACATTACAACCTTAAAAGCCACAGTCCTTAAAAAGTCCAAACAGAATCCAAATGTGGACGCCCTTTGAGTGGAAGGCAGGGAAATGGCGGAATCCTCCAAGCGTCGCACGCAGAAGCCTGCCAACACTTCTGACCCCCTTGATGCCTCCAAGACAAAAGGGAAGAAACTCCAAGGCGGAAGAGTGGTCCAGTCTCGATACCTGCAGTATGAGAAAACCCAGAAGGCTCCTGCAGCAGGTGCCCTGAAAGCTGATGGGAAGCCTCCTGAGGGAAGGAAGCCCAGGGTGCTGAGGAGCAAAGACGACAGCAGCGGTTGCCTGCAGTCCACCATGTTGGAAGGACACAACACAACAACGCTGCCCAGCCCGCAGCTTTCCACCATCAAGATCAAAGCATGGTCAGAGAAGCTCCCCACGTGGACAGGATGATGCTGAAAAAAGCCGAGCGTCCTCCACAGCCCCTCGGAAGAAGAACCAGAAAGGGATGCATTGCTCAGAAATCCAGCTGAAACAATACATCTCAGCCTTAATGAGACCACCTGCTGTGGGGACATTCTGGAATCCAATATCTACCAGCCTGGGGCATCTCCTGGGTCAGTTCATCACTCAGGGAGCCCAAGGCAGGAACTCAGGGCAGGAACCTGGAGGCACGAACTGATGCACAGGCCATGAAGGAATGTTCTTACTAGCCTGCTCTTAAAAATAAAATATTTCTAAGCACACTTGTTTGAGAAGTGCTGACTTAAGAACATTAAAACCCCCAAAGATAAGCAAATTGTATACTCAGAGTCAGGGAGCTACACCTGTTTTATATGTGATTTATTGACGTCAATAGGACCAGTGGAAGGATATGTGTGAGGGAAAGCTTTGAGCCTCGAAACCTAGATAGAGAGATAGGGAGAGATGCCTTGTTTGGGGTAGCCTGACTACTCTTGATTTGGGGGTTCACCATGAACCCTTTTGGCATCTCCTCTTGCAATTGGTGCATGACAATTTATTTTGCTTTCAGTTCATTAAAGAACAAACAGAAATATTTACTTATCTAAGAACTTGCCAATGTCTTTATCATCAAAACCCAAATTCTCTTAACAGAAAAGCTTTAGGTTAATATTTCTAGTGGGCTGACAACTGCTGCCCTGATTCAAGTAATGGGCAGTTTGTGTCTAGGACTCTACATGCTGTGGTGACCCAGATGCCAATCTGTAGTCAGTGCAATTTCCCAGTACTAATGTGCAGCCTTCTTGTGGTGACAATGGTGGTTTGGCAAGCTGAATCATTTCCAGCTACCGTAAGTGCCTGGCATTCTAGTAAACTTGACAGTGAGTGATCTTCTCACTGGGAGTCCTGACTGACCATTGCAGCAGGGCTGAGCTCTAATCCCTAGTCAGAGCTCTTCAGAGTTACACCCGGCAGCTTAGTATGGTCCCAAGACCTGTGTAACTGACAAGGTTCTTAGGACTTATTCTGCTATTCGAATCAAGATGGAGATTCATATGATTCTTGCCGATCTAGCTCTGCTAATGACACCCCCTGGGCAAGAACCCAGTCCATGCATGTTGCACAGTCTAGCTCCTGTGTACCTTCCCCGATGCCAACCTTCTTGTAAAACATGAGCTAGCCAGGGTTTCATCTTGTTTGTATAAGCATCATTTGGCAATGTTGTGCCCACCTGGCAGCATCCTGACTCATAGGCACCTGTCTTCAGTAAACTTCTCTAAACTTTTGTTGAACTGATTTGGCTTGGATGAAGAAAGTATTCCTCACCATAGTGCAGAAAAACTACTTTGTATATGTGGGGGTCTAGCTCGGTACTGACATGAGATGTGGTTGGCTGACCCCTATAGTCTTTCATTATGGCAACCTGCACAGGGCAGGAATTATCATGTCCTCACAACCCAGCCCCTCGTGCTAAGGCACCATGCTGGCTGCTCTCCTGCGGTGATCTCCACACCAGATAATGTACAACCTTCCAGTGAGTGAGTCTGGGGAGGGACAGCACCACCCCTTGACAGCCTCTGCAGTACCTGGCACCCTCCTTCATGCCTCCTGCCACGGTTCCCGCCATGTGTGTCCCCTACTCTGCCCAACTGCACCATTCGCACCCTTCGGGGTCCTCTCAGTTCTATTGGCCATTGCTGTTCTCCAGCACCAGCTGTCTGTGGGAGCCCGTGTGCATGGAAGGACACGTGGTAATAAGTTAGCCTTGCTGAGGCTCACAGTTATGAAAGCATGCAGTTAAGTGGGTCTTGCCACACACATGCAGCCATGATAGAGGGAATTTCTGTCACTGGAAGCCTTCTCTGTGGGTGTTCCCACTCAGTCTCCTTGTCCCTCACTCAAGACAATGGCGGACCTCACTTCTGCCACTCTTGTTTTGCCTGTTCTAGAATTTCATAAAAGAAATGCACTTGGGGTGCATGGCTTATTGTGTTTGCACTCTTAATGTTTGTTTATTTATTTGTGTTTATTTTATGTGTGCGAGTGCTTTACTTGCATGTATGTAAGTGCACTACATGCCCACAACGCCTGAGGAGAGGAGAGGGCATCAGATCCTCTGGAACTGGAGGTGCAGAAGATTGTTAGCTGCCATGTGAGTCCTGGGAATTGAACCCATGACCTCTGTAAGAGCAGCCAGTATTCTTAACCACTGATCCATGTCTCCAGTCTCACATCTGCATTCTTTTTTTTTTTTTTTTTTTTTTTGAAACAAGGTCTCCCTGGAGCCTCAGGCTGTCCTGGAACTCACTCTGTAGACCAGGCTGGCCTTGCTTGCACTCTTTATCTACCAGAAAACTTTGGCAATTCACCCTTGTTGGAGCAAGGGTTGATTCATTGTTTCGGTTTTGGTTTTGGTTTTGAGACAGGGTCTCCCTATGGCTCCAGCTGGCATGGAACTCACTCTCTAGACCAGGCTGGCCTTGAACTCATAGAGATCCACCTATCTCTGCCTCCTGAGCACTAGGATTAAAAGCACGTGCCACCATGCCCAGCTTAAAGAGGGTTCTTAGCCACTATGTGAGTGCTGGGACTCAAACCTGGGTCCTCTGCAAGAGCAGTCGGAGCTCTTAACCACTGAGCCATCTCTCCGGCCCCTCCTTTTTATTGTTAAGTGGTATCCCACTGTGTGTATGTACCATGAGTCACTCTGCTGCTTTAGATATGTGGGTTCTTCCCAGTTTTTTTTTTTTTACAGCTATTAGAAGAGCTGTAAATCTTCCATTAAAAGTCTTTTTCCTTTTGCTCAGTGAATGAAGCCAGTTGCTAGTTCGTGTGGGCAGTGCCCATCTGATTTTATAAGATTTGAACACACTTTTGTCCAAGTGTCTGTGTGATCTCGCATTCCTACCACCTGACCAGGGGACCCACAGCTGCCCCATGTTTTGCTGACATCCCTCATCTATTGTTTTAATTTATGGGTGTGAAATGACATCTCAGGGTAGTTGAGATTTAGCGTTCCTAAAAAATTGGTGATGTTGAATGTCTTTCTTTTGCAAGCATTTTCTTTTCTTTTTTTTTTTTTTTTTTTTGTGTTTTTTTAGTCAAT
>VZQC01009664.1:641584-707770 GCA_009823505.1 Rhizomys pruinosus | reverse complement strand
TTTTTTTTATTATTATTTATTTTTGCATGTGTATGAATGTATTGTCTGCATGCAGGTCTGTGCACCCATGTCGTGCAATGCCGCGGAGGTCAGAAGAGGGTCTCGGATTCCCCTGGAACTGGAGTTCTCCTGGAATTGGAGTTACAGACGGTTCTTAGCCGCCATGTGGGTGCTGGGGATCGAACCCGGGTCCTCTGCAAGAGCATCGGTACTCTTAACCGCTAGGCTATCTCTCCAGCCCCTGAATGGTAGGGATTTGTATAGTTTACAGATGGGCTGAATTATCAGATGAGTTTACCAATACTATTTTCCCATTCAAATATTTTTTTTATTGTCTTAAGAGTTTTTCAAAGGAGCGGTTTTTAATTCTGATTAAGCATAATTTATTGTTATTATTACTATTTTGCAATTTGTGTTTTCTGCATTTTTGTAAAAAATATTCTCCCATTCTTCACATCATAAGATTTTCCCATGCTCCCTCTGGGTATCTCCCGCCTTGCCCTTGCACTTACAGCTACGATCCATTTGAGTCAACTCTTTAATTGTGGTGGGAAGTGTATGACGAGGATGCACATGAATATCCAGTTGTACCAGCATTTTGACATCATGTTTAAAAATCATCTGCATCCATCCCGCAGACTAATGACCCTGTCCTCTCCTTCACTAACACCACATGCCTTACATTGAAGTGTCCTTCTGTCTTAGAACCAGGCTTTGTGAGTCCTCCAGTTTTGTTCTCCTTTTCAGAATTTGCTATGCTAAGTCCTGTGAATTCATTTCAGAGTTAGTCAATTTCTTTACTTTAAAAACATGCCATAGTTTTGACTTTGTGTTGTATCTATAGATCAGTTTGGGAAGAATGTATCTGTATATTGAGTCATCCAGTCTTAAGCTTGACCTCTCTCTCTCTCTCTCTTTAAATCAACACATTGTTTCCTTTCCTGCAACTATTTTTTTGTTTTGTTGATATATTTTTATTTTTATTAAACCTTTTTTTACATAGTACATCATTTCTCTATCCAGTTTAGACTCATTTCCCTTTCCATGGCCCCCACCTCACCCGAGTTCATGAATTCTGCCATACATGTATTGCATCTTTTTCTGACTCTTTCCAGAGTTTTTACAAAGCAGCAGATTATTATTTTGGGGATAACTTCACTGTTTCGGTCAGTTTTTTGTTTTGTTTTGTTTTTATTTTATCCCAATTCTTTTGTCGTTGTTGTTGTTCCCTCCAATTTATATTGCTTCAACATATGCCTATACATCACACCTATACTAAAATTATGTCATCTGAAAACAAACTGTATGTTATTTCCATATCATATTTCAGGAACTAGAAGATATTATGTTAAGTGAAGTAACACAGTCCCAGAAAAACAAACAATGAATGGTATCCCTCATCTGTACCTAGTTGTAAGGCAAACTGAGCAACATTAATGTTATATTCCTCATGATCTGAAAACAACTGTGCTCTTATATTGTGAATCCCTAAACAGGTTCTAGAATTAACCTACCGTTTATCTTCAGACTTTGGAGTTTTGGTATATGGGTGGAGAGTATGTATGCATATTTTAGAGTAATATAAAATCAAAATGGAAAAATGAGAATCCTGAAACTATTTTTAAAATAACTTTAGAATATCAGTCTTGCATAAATTTTGTTGGTTACATCCATAAATATTTTGTTCTTTCTCTCTCTCTTTCTCTCTCTCTTTGTACTGCTCCCTCTATACATATGTCACTCCCTCTTGATTTGCATTTCTTTTTTTTTTCTTTTTGGTCTTTTTGAGACAGGGTCTCCCTGTAGCTCCAGCTGTCCTGGAACTCACTATGTAGACCAGGCTGGCCTTGAACTCACAAAGATCCCCCTGCCTCTGCCTCCTGAGTGCTGAGATTAAAGGCATGCATTAGCATGCCCAGCTTGTGTTTTTTTTCCTTATTGTTATTGTTATTTGTTTTGAGAGGGAGTCTCACTATGTGTCCCAGGCTGATTTTGAACTCACCATCCTGCTTCAGCCTCCAGAGTGCTGAGGTTACAGGCATGGACTGCCATGTTTGGCTTTTAGCTTTCCATTTCTAAGTTGGGTAGAATCATAAGGGGTTTATTCACACAGACCATGTCTAATCTGATGTCAGTCCTGGTCAGCACAGCTCTCATCTAAGACAGTGCACATTTTGTATATAGAATCTTTATCTGAGTCTAGCACATAACTTGTTACTCTCTGCCATGTCCATGCTTTCTAAAATGCATGGAGTGCATTGTATTAGTCAGGGTTCTCTAAAGGAACAGAATGGAGAGAATGAAGATAGATTGTTAGTAGATATTGATAGAGATATGGGATTTGTTATCTTGGCTTGTAGGATATAGACTGGGTAGTTCAACATGGCTGTCTCATGCTGGAGAGGCTGAGAATCCAGTCAATGTTCAGTCTACAAGGCTGGATGTCTCAGTAGCCCCAATCTGGTTCTGAAGGGCTGAGGGATTCCTGGAGAGCTACTGGTCTTCAGTCTATGTTGGGAGCATGAAGAAGCTGGTTCTAAATCAGCAAAGAAATGCCACAGCAACAGATGGGTGAGCATGCCAGAAGAATGAAGGCAATGGGCAAAAAGCAAGCCTTCTTCTTCTGCGTCCTGCCTCCTGGGCTGCCACCAGAAGGTGCAGCCTCATTTAGGGTGGGTCTTCCCACTTCAGATAATCTGATCAAGAAAATCCCTCACAGGAGCACCCAGTGTGCTGCCTCTTAGTTGATTCACACCCAGCCACACTGAACCGAGATGAGCCATCACATTTGCAAAGTGTGTGCACATCTTTTATACCAGTTCTATCCATCCTTATCGTTTTTCTCTTTCCTTGTAAAAATTGTGAGCCATTTTTCCTTCCCTCTCCCTGTCCTGGCTTTGCTGTATTGACTTCTGAACAAAGGGCCTCTCACCTGCTGAGCAAGTGCCCCAGGACTGGGCTATGGAGGTCTGATTCCCCTCCATTGCCCAGGCTGGTCTCATCTTACTCTGTAGCCAATGCAAGCTTTGAGTTTGTGACTCTTCTACCTCTGGAGATCCCAGAATGACAGAGCTGTACCTCCAAGCCCAGCCTATCTTAAGTGCCTGGAAATTTCTGTTTGGTTGCCTGATGTTCATTGAAATAATTCGGGATTTCTTTAGAATATAATTATATTCGGGCTGGAGAGATAGCCTAGTGGTTAAGAGCACCAACTGCTCTTGCAGAGGACCCAGGTTCGATCCCCAGCACCCACATGGCGGCTGAGAACCATCTGTAACTCCAGTTCCAGGAGAACTCCAGTTCCAGGGGAATCCGAGAGCCTCTTCTGACCTCCGCAGCATTGCACGACACGGGTGCACAAACCTACATGCAGACAGTACGTTCACACACATACAAAAATAAATAAAATTAAAAAAATAAAAAAGAATATAATTATATTCTTGGAATTGGGTGGTCCTTTGAGGCTTTCCATGCAAGCTTCTGTTCTGCCTAGAGCATATTTAGGGTAGAACTGTACTACTGTACTCTCATATGGTATACACACAGGGATGCCCCTGAGTGCTGGGGGGAGGGTGTCTGCCATGTGAGCTGGTGGCTGACAACTGCTGCACCTGGGAGCTCAGGAGTCTCCCTTCCTGACAGTTCATTAAGTCTCTGTGATTTCTCGGAGGTTCTCCCCATCTAGCTTAGCTGGACTGCCTTTCTTCTGAGATTCCACTCTACAGGGTACAAGCTCGTCACCTGTCACTTCGCCTGTCCCTGCTCCCCTTCTAGGGACTGTCCTATTTCGTCTATTATCCATAGTCTGGAAACTTGTGCTATGTGGGGTGGATCTTACTAATACGGCGGTGTGGGGGAAGGCGGTCCCTGCTACCCCATGATGGCTAGGAGCTGCAGTCTGTGTCACATCCTGACTAATCTGGTAATAGTGTAGATGTGAATACCCCCTCCCATCTTTTTGCAAAGCAGGCTCAGTGTATACACTTGCATGCTCTGAAGTGCTCAGTAGCTGCAGGTGACTGTCTACAAAGTGCAGAAGGGACTCCTCTTACCTGCCAGTCTTCCTAAAGCCACAGCTGAGAGGAGGGACGGACTCTGGCTGTGTCTAAGGTGTGATTCCAGGTACAGGGAGGAAATGGGGTCAGTGATCATAAAACGAGAAGCAAGTTCTCCAAGAATATGTGGGGAACCTCATTCAGAGGTAGCCCTGTGTCACACTGAGTTCCCACTGGGGGTTCTGGGTGCCCTCAGCATCTCTGCACCAAGAACTGACTGAGCTCAGTGTGGTTGGCTATGGAGGAAACGCAACCTTCCCAACCAGCTATCCAAGCCTATACTTCCAGTCCCTCTCCCTCTGAACTTAATCAGGCCCACATGACAAGAGGGTAGGACAGGAGGAAGAGCAGGAGTCAGTGGTCAGGAATCAATATACCATGAATAGCAGAGCTTGGGTGATGGGTTTCGCTAGGTAGGAAGTGGGCAGTCACTAAGGCAGGATGCTGAACAATGTCAAAAGCACAAGAGTCAGTCTGAGGACAGCAGATTGCTCTTCCTTCTTCCACACTTAGAGCAGAAGTAGATTTTTTATGTCATTGTCACCAGATCCTCTGGGAGCCTCCTTTCCACACTTTGCCCCACCAGAATTCTCAGTTTGCTTTGTGGTAGCAATGCAGCTGGTTTGGGCCAGGCTGGTGGGTCAATGGTTTCAAATACGCAGCTCTCAACACCCAAGCTGGGCCAAGCTGTCTGCACGAGATGGTCCTTTGCTGCTCGTCACCCACAAGCTGCCCCTTCCCCAAGGACCAGGACCAGAACTGCCTCTGCTAGTGAGCCTTCCTAGGATGCCGGCCTTAACCTTCCTTCCTACACTTGGACTGTTGTGTTTGCAGTTTAGTGCCTGTCTCCTCAGGCCAAGAGTCCTGCATAATGCATCTCAAGAGACACTGACCCTTACATTCCAACCTCAAGAAACTCTACCTGAGACTTACATACCCACATATCGCTGACTACCATAGGGTATAAACAATGAGTTTCTTTTTTTCTAAAGATTTTATTTATTTTACTTTATGTGTATGTGTGTGTGCCTGGGTGTATGTTTACTACATGTGAGCAGGGGCCCACAGAGGCCAGAAGAGTGTGTTGGATCTCCTAGAACTGGAATTATAGGTGATTGTAAGTTTCCCAGTGTAGGTGTTGAGAATTGAATCCAGGTCCTCTGTAAGAGCAGCAAGTGCTCTTAACTTCCAAACCATCTGTCCACCTGCCAAATCATGGGTGTCTACCCCTGTCCAGATGTCTATAAGTGTGTGGAACTCTAGGTTCTGAGACCTGGACCACCACTCTGATGTAGGACATGGAGAACCAACTCGAAGGAAGGCTGACAAAGTTTTATTTCTGAATCTTAAGCTTTTATATCTTTCACAGGTTGCAGAGGTTTTCCAAGGACAATTACAGAAAGCTACACAATGTATACACGCTAGATGTAAGGAAGGCTTCAGGAGAGAAAGAGAATTCAAGGTTCAGCAGGCCTAGCCGTAAAAGCAAACAGGGAACATAGTGACATTGGGTTTCAGCAATAATATGTCTAACAATTTCTGTGTTTACATTCCAAGTATAAACAATCAAGGGCAGAGTCTTAGCTAAACTCTGCAAGCTTCTACCAAGCCCAAGCATTCAAGCACAATCATACCAGGTTGGCCCTCCACCAACTCTTTAGAGTTCTTTCAAGCCTTTAGGATTCATCCAGCAAGAGAATTCACAACTCCACAATTCCCCATTTCTTGCTAAGACCAACAGCAAGAGCTTTAAATTTCTCATGGGTTCCTGAAGAGTGCTGCCAGGCCCATCGGAATCCTATGTAAAATAAAAGAATTGAACAAAGTCCAATTATAAAAGGGAGTAATGAAGCCCCAGAAAACCAGGTACTGGGTTTAATTTAGACAGGGTAGACGACAGAGCATCATAAAAATCTGAGGAAAATAGTTCAGGAAGAGTATGAGCAAATGTCTGTTCTATGTCTTTTTGTAACTCTGAAATATCTAACGAGAAATTATGCTGGAGATCTATAAGATGATTCTTCACCTTCTTCCAAGGGTGTTTAGTAGAGTTATAGAGGGTATTAATTAAACAAAAGGCAGAAAAGTTTCAATGGCAATGTAAGTTTAACTATTGACACAACTGGTCAACATTATCTCCTAACCAGATAATAGTATCTCAAAGTTTAGAAATTTGGGCAGCAAATCTGTCATTGCTGAGCCCAAAGTGAGTGTGACTGGTTGTGCCATCTAGTAATGAAATCATGATTTTGTATAGAGTTATGTAGGGCCATGCCTGAAACTGTTCCTATTGTGATAATTGTTATAAACCCAATAATGCCTGTTATGATCCAATCAATGAAACATTTTGCTCTACAGAAAGGTAAAAAAAGTAATTCATGTAGTAACAAAGAGTATGTCCAAGGTTCTGGTAAATGAACAGGTAACCATAATTTTAACCTCTGAGGTAGTAATACAATACTGTTAGAGGATGAATTGAAAGGAATAGTGTGAGTGAAACATGAATATAAAGAACAATCTACATCAGACAATATTTTTAGTGCACCATTTAAAGCAAATTTTCCAATGGCTATTAAGAAAGGTTTAACACAGGAACATACATATCCAGAGAAAGTATAAATTATGGTGTAGTTCTGAGGTATTATAACAGCTGTTTAGTCAATAATTCTTATGAATTCTTGTAAAGCAGCAGGAATATTTCAAATATGTCATGTTTAGGACTTAGGGGGTGAACCATTTGAGGATGGGGAGATGACAAACCTCCATTTATCCATGAAAGAACCGCATCTGTGTTGCTCCACAAGCCAGAAGTTGTGTGATGAAAATAAGTTGTATGAAAAGTAGTATCTGGCCGGGCGTGGTGGTGCACGCCTTTAATCCTAGCACTCGGGAGGCAGAGGCAGGCAGATCTTTGTGAGTTCAAGGCCAGCCCGGTCTACAGAGTGAGTTCCAGGACAGCTGGGACTACAGGGAGACCCTGTCTTGAAAAGACAAAAAAAAAAAAAAGTAATATCTGAAGAGTCATTACAAGAGAAAGTATTAACTATTAAAGTACCCATGTGGTCCCCAGTAGGTGTAATTAAATAATGTAGCAATCTTGTCAAATGAGCCTTGATAGTTACTCCACAAAGGTATCAGGTCCTCGTGTTGATGGGTCCAGGATACTGCTTCACATGGTTCCTCTGGTAGTAAAAGCTCCCCGTAAGTCTTGTTACCTACTTGACCTTTGATATATTTTTTCTTAGTAGAATTGAACAGAAAAGAAACATTGACATGAAAATCTATGTGAAATCCAGTTTGATTAGCACAATTGTATCCCCACCATTGAGGAAATATTTTTTTCACTAAACAATAGTTTATTCATTCCATTAAAAATGAACTAAACTTCAGATTACAAAGCTAAGGTCAAAATATTTTTGCAGAATTAGAATGTTTTCAAGAAACCAGTCACAATTTAACTGAATCGGACCGAACACGGGATATTTTTAGACATACCTCAAGCATCCCAAAGCATATAAGAGTAGAGAATCCCAAAGATATATTAACTTTAGTTCCTTCCTCCTCAGGTTTGGGGATAGGCCCCATTTCCCAAGGAGGGGGAAAATGAAAGGAGTCATTGGTGTATATTAAAGGGCCATGGTCAGTCCAATCCAGTATCTGCAAAAGAGGGGGCAAAGGAATATATGCCCAGCAGGTGTAATTTCATTCACTCACCCCTGAAGCAAAGGTTAGAATTGCCATCATGGCAAGCAGAAGACAATCAGGGGAAAGGGGGGTTCCCGAATTGTGAAGAGTAGCTTTAGCCTTTTTGGATAAATTTTTTATTTGAGCCCATGTGGGATATGGAGATGTTTGTGATTTGGTGGAGCGAGGTCTCTTACAAGATGGCTGATGTATGGTCATATCTGCTGTCTTCTGTGTCAACGTTTTCATGGTGCTGACCCATCTTTTCTCCTGTGTCTGGGGGTCCATGGCAGATACAACGGAGCAGAGCCCAAACGTCTGATCCATCACCTAAGGTGAAAAGAGCATATCTCTTTCCCATTATTTTTAATTGACCTGGTTTACTACAACAGGAATAGGTTCCAGTAGAAGTGGTTTTGAAGAGGAAGTAAAAGGTGAATTAGCATGAGTTGAGGAGTGGGATTTGGGGAGAAGTAAAAATTGATAGTAAATAATGTGAAAGGAAATTGTGGGAAGGGACCATATATAGTTGCTATCCCTCCCCCCCCTTTTTGTGGGTACTGTTTAAACAAAGGATGAATGGGTAATAACCATGAAAAGAAGATTGGCTTCTTGTGTGGGAAAATGTGTAAAATTAGTTTGTTAGATATTATTAGAATGTAGAGTCTCTGGGGGTAGTAGAAGTATGAAGGGGGACACAAATAGAACAGGAGTGTACAATTGAGCATGTTTGAGAGAGATTTTATAGGCATTGTGTAGATGAAAAGCATTTTCATGTAAAGTAGAATTTTTGTTGAGGTGTAGAAAATATAGGCATAGCCAGGGCATTAGCCAAGGCATTACCCTCAGCTAAAGGTTTAGGTATGTTTGAATGTGAACGGATATGAGAGATATATAAAAGACAGGTACAATTTTGTAACGAAGATTGAAGTTGTGAAAAAAGAGTGAATAGTGTAGGGTCAGTAGAATGTAAGGAGGCTGTAAGTATATGGGGGAAGAGCTGGACAACATACTGAGAGTCAGATACTATGTTTAAAGGTTTGTGTATTTTTGTTAGTAATTGAATTAATGTAAAGAGTTTAGAACATTGAACAAAATGATATGGCCCAACAGGATTTTTGGATGTCAGGACCAACCATGGCATACTCACCATTCATTGAGGTATCTATAAAATAAGTGGGAGCTTTAGGGATTGGAGAGGAAGAAACAGTATTGTTAATAACAAATTTAGTATGTTTAATAGATGTTTATAATTTTCCTGTAGGAAACCCATACTGTAACTGTCCCACATAATCAGTAAGACCAATTTGTAACCAAGTAGTATGGGGAAATGTAAAGGAGAACTGTATTAGTCACTTTTCTGTTACTGTGATAAAGCACCATGACCAAGGAACTTATAAAAGGAAGAGTTTATTTGAGCTTACGATTGGCGGTTCCAGGGAATTAGAGTCCATTGTGGTGGGAGGCGTGGCGGCTGGATCTGGAGCAGCAAACTGGGGGTCACATCTTGAAAAGAGCACAGGAAGCAGAGAGGAAGCAACTGTAGACCACGAGGCTTGTTAAAACTCACTAAGCCTGCCCCCAACAACACACTTCCTCTAGCACGGCCACACCCTCCAAGACCTCCAAAAACAGCGCCACCAACTGGAGACAAATGTCTGAATACCTAGAGCCTATGGGGCACACTCATTCAAACCACCACATTCCACTCCCTGGCCTCCATAGGCTCCTGACCATATAAAATGCAAAATGCATTTAGTCCAACCCCAAAAGTCCCCATAGTCTCCACCAGTTTCAATGCCATTCAAAAGTCCACAGTCCAAAGTCTCTTCTGCGACTCAGGCCAATCTCTTAACTGTAAGTTCCTGTAAAACCAAAAGACAAATTACAAACTCCCAACGTACAGTGGAACCAAATACACATTCCCATTCCAAAAGGGAGGAATAGAGGCATAGTGAGGAAATACCGGACCAAAGCAAGACCGAAAACCAGCAGGGCAAACACCAAGTCCAATAGCTCCACATGCAACTTCTGGGACTTGACTTCCAAAGGGCTTAGATGGCTCAGCTCTTCCAGCTTTGCTTGCAACATACATCTCTTTCTTAGGCTGGTACCACTCCCCATATGCAGCTCTCCTTGGCAAATATCTCACAGGTCTGGCATCTCGAAAGTCTTCTTGGGGTCTCCACTGCCAACCAGGCTTCACCCTCACAGCTTCATGCAATGGCCTATCAGGGCCTTCTTTATTCAGAGACGCCCCTGCTGTACTCTGCCTGACCTTGGCAGCTCTCTGAAACCATGGAGGAAGAACTGATGACCCCTTCACTCTTGCAAACTTCATGCCTCTAAAGCCAGCACCACGTGAATGAAACTGCCGAGTTTGGCTGCAAGTTTGGGATGGACCCTGGCCTATTTCAAGCACATTTGCAACTTTTCTCTGCCCTGGACTTGTTGGAGGATTAGCTGGGTGTGGTCTTGCCCTGAAGGTACTATTTCTTTTGTTTACTTGTAAATCTCGAGGCCCTTCCTTAATCACTTTAATCTCACTTTTTCCATTGTTTACTTGTAAATAGCTAGGCCTCTCCTTAATCACTTTAATCTCCTTATCAAAAGGAAACTCTCCTTCACATGCCTTGGCACCACCTTTAATCTTCCTAGTGGGGTTTTCAGATCCAAACTGTACATTCTGCATTTCTTTCTGCCCCATCTGCTCTTCTTCACTGTAGATCTGTACAATATTCACCATTAAAAGCCACGCCACCATTTCTACATTAGGCTGTCTTGAAATATCCTCCACCAAAGACATCAGTCCATTGCTTTTCAACTTAGCATCAGGCAAGCATTTGGGCTCTGGGCAAGCTGCTACCAGACTCTTTATCAAAATATCCCAGTTGCTGCCTAAGTCTTTATTTTCCCCTGGAACTACATTCCTTGCAGCCATGCTTTCTTCCAGGCCTCCACTAGAATGGCCCTTTAAGTTCTGCTTACAGTAGTCAACAGCCTTTCTAGCCCAAAGTTCCAAAGTCTTCCACTCTTCTCCAAACATCCACATGGTCAGGTTCTTCACAGCCAACAGCCCACTCTCTGGTACCAATTTACTGTACTAGTCACTTTTCTGTTGCTGTGATAAAGCACCATGACCAAGGAACTTATAAAAGGAAGAGTTAATTTGAGCTTACAATTGGCAGTTCCAGGGAATTAGAGTCCATTGTGGCAGGAGGCGTGGTGGCTGGATCCGGAGCAGCAAACCTGGGGTCACATCTCGCAAAGAGCACAGGAAGCAGAGAGGAAGCAACTGTAGACCGTGAGGCTTGTTAAAACTCACTAAGCCTGCCCCCAACAACGCACTTCCTCTAGCACGGCCACACCCTCCAAGACCTCCAAAAACAGCGCCATCAACTGGAGACATATGTCTGAATACCTAGAGCCTATGGGGGACACTCATTCAAACCACCACAAGAACTCTTCCTTTGTAATGGGTAAAAATATAATATTTGGGCCCTTTGTCAACATGCATGCAATGCATTGTCGAGAGGCAGCTAAGAATCGTCCTATTAATTGGACATAAGATAAATGTTTTTGTTGTTTTGAGTGAAGATAAACCCATTTTAATGGTAATAATTTTTGAGTAATAATGGCCGTGGGAGTACATGTAGAGGGAATTATTACAAGTTGTACTGGCAAGTTATAATCAACTTTGTGAAGAAAGGCATCCTTAATTTGTTGTTTTACTAGTTGTAATTTCAATAAGGCATCAGAAGATAGCGCTCGAGGGCTATTAAATGCCAAATCACCTTCTAAAGTAGAAAATAAATTAGCGTTGAAGTAGGAATGTCCAGAGATGGTCGAAGCCAATTAATACCTCCTAATAATTTTTGAAAGTTATTGAGAGTTTTTAGATTATTACATTTAAAAGAAAGTTTTTGAGGTTTAATTCTAGTCCAGTTTGCTATGTAACCAAGATATGAAACAGGAGTGGTACTTTGAATTTTTTTAGGTGTTAAGATAAGCCCATATTGTTGTAATTTAGAAAGAAACTTTCTGAGCCGGGCGTGGTGGCGCACGCCTTTAATCCTAGCACTTGGGAGGCAGAGGCAAGCAGATCTTTGTGAGTTCAAGGCCAGCCTGGTCTATAGAGTGAGTTCCAGGACAGCTGGGGCTACAGGGAGACCCTGTCTCAAAAAGACAAAAAAAAAAAATCTTTCTGAAAAGAGTGTCTAAAGTATCCTGTTTTTTAGTAGATAGTAATATATCATCCATATAATGAATAATATAACAAGTAGAATATTTGGATCTTAAAGGTTGAGGAGCCTGATCTGCATACCATTGGCAGATACCTGGAGAGTTTTTCATTCCTTGAGGTAGGACAGTTTATTGGTATCTCTGTAAGGGAGCTTTGTAGTTTGGTTGGGGTAAAGAAAATGTAAATCTGGGATGGTCCTAAGGGTGGAGAGGATTAGTGAAAAAACAATCTCGTAAATTAATAACAATAAGTGGCCATTTATCAGGGATGTAGGTGGGGGAGGGCAAGCCTGGTTGTAAGGGGCCCATGGGAATTAAATTGTTATTAACATTTTTCAGATTAATAAGTATGTGTTATTTTTTTAGATTTTTAAATAGTAAATATAGAGGAGTTTTAAGACGAGGTGGTTTTAAATGTCCCTCTTTGAGTTGTTTTTGGATAGTATTATGGATAGTTGTTAATTTTTCCATAGTAAGGGGCCACTGAGGGGTCTAGATAGGGTTATTAGACTTTTATTTTTAGTGGCTATAATTTAGTGGCCCCTATGAAAACGGTTTAAGAATGGAGATTTTTGTATTGGTTTGTCGTAGAAAATTATGTTTCCATAAATTAACAGGCAGTGGGGTGATAAAAGGCTGTAGAAATGTTAAAATGTTATCAGCCCCTTGTGCTTGTAAAATCTCAGTACTGATAAAAGTTTGTTTAGCTGATGATGAGCCTACTCCTGACAGAATAGCCTTGGCCCTTTCTTTAGGTCAGGAATCAGGCCATTTCTCAGTGTGAATGATTGAAACATTAGCTTCTGTATCTAGCATGTTAGTAAATGCCATTTTTTATATATGAAGGGTCAACATGGGTCTAAAATGTTTTTGGAGTAGGGTGATCAATGTAGCAAATGGGGTAGTGCTGTCAAAGCCTCTAGTTTTATTATTATTAGTTTTATTTTTAGGATGACAATATGGAAGGAGTAACAGTTGTGTAATAAACTTTTTTAGGGACTCTAAGATTTTTGGATACATGTAACATAAGAGAAATTTTTCCTTGATAATTTTTATCTATAACATCATCAGTATGAACTATAAGACCCAACATACTGCAGCTACTTTATCCTAATAATAGTTCAACTGTGATTTTTGGAATAGGGCCATAATATCCTGTTGGTATTTTATGAGGATTATGTATAAAAAGTAACTCCAAGGTTTTAGGGGCTGGAATATTTATTATTATATTAATATATTTATTATATTAATATATTAATATGTCTTTAGTAGTTGCTCATAATAATAAAATATTATCAAAATGTTATTAAATAACAAACTATCATTTAAAGTTTGTGTTTTCATTTTTTTATTTGTATGGGGGCAAAGGAAGACCCTGTATTAGTTTTTTTTTATGTGATTTGTTTTTGTCCTGTATTGTTTTTTGTTTTGTTTTTATTAAATTTAAATTTATCTTTTTTAAGTCAATGAAGTCCCTTTTTGTACCTTGGACACACTCCAGGGGGCTTTGTTTTTGTAGAGGAATTAACAGGGTTTTTAGGAAGTTGATTAGGGACACGTCAGTCTTTACGTACATGTCCCATCTTGTCATAGTTGTAACATTTAGCCTTAGATGTTTTATGGACTGTAAAAGTTTTTAAAGTTGTTATTTTTGTTTTATGTTTGAAAGAGTTAATATTTTTACAAGTCTTTATGTAATCCATAGTTCCTGAATTTTTTATTGGTCTGATAACTTTCTAGCAGTCTTTATTAGTATTATCATAAGCCGGTTGTTTAAGAAGGATCTGTTGTACAATAGTATTTTTTATAGTTTTTAATAGTATCTTGTAATTTACTAATAAATTGAGTATAATCTTTAGAAGGACCTTGCACAATTTTTACAAAATATCCTCCAGCTGCATCTGTGTCAATTTTTTCCCATGTTCTAATGGCTACCTCCTTAATCCAGTACATCATAGGCAATTGGATTTGATCTGATTGAGATTGAGTATTTGCCACTGTCTCTGTGCCTGTTAGCATGTCATAAGTTAAATAGGCAGGACTACCACAAGAAATATGATCCTGTAATATTTGCTTAGCTTTATCAGAAACCCATATTTGCCATTGTAAAAATTGTTGAGGTGTAAGTACCATTTTTGCTAAAAATGAAAAATCATGCAGGAGCCAATTATTCACCCAGGTTTTCAAGAATTTAATATTAAATTTAGAAGTTGCTCCATAAAGGGTGTAGGCCTTTTTGAAATTGGTCATAACATCAAACCCCAATGCATTCTAGGAGTTAATACCTTGCTTCGAGTAGTTAAAGAAAACTGGAAAAGCAAGCCAAGGAAGATATTCAAGAGGAGGAGGCAGCGCAGATTTATTGCTATTTAAAAAAGGTGAAGTAGTGGGGAAATTTATCTGAGGAGAAGTAGTAGGAGGATTAGAGGCAGAAGGAGCTGTCAGGGAAGCTGGATTTGGGAAACCTTGTGGGGAGTAGACCACTCAGGTGGAGGTGTCTGCACCCACCCCCTGCAAGGGAATCACCTCACCAAACATGATGGCTTTCTCAGCAAAAAAAAATGCCTTTTATCATCTTTATTAATTTCATATTCATGTAAGGATTTAACTGTAGAGGCTTTAATATCATGTTTTTCCTTCCAATCTTGTCAATACTGAGCGAATAATTGCCCATGAAACCCACCAATCTGGAGGGATTTTTTTTTTCTTGCTTATAAGCCTTTTGTACATTTACTTTTACGTTCTCCCATGACTCTAAATCTAGTGCCACAGTATCTTCAACCACAGATTGCATTCTAAAACTATTTTATAACATGCTACTAACTGAGAGAGTAAACTTTAACATTTATCTCCTTCAAAAAATGGTGAATTACTGTAACAAATGGATTTTTACTGACCTAGTGTCCATTGCTGCTTACCTCTTTCTGCAGGAGTCGGTGGCCTGTTCAGTTGATCATTCAGGCCCCTGTTTGGGCACCATTTGTGTGGAACTCTAGGTTCCGAGACCTGGACCACCACTCTGATGTAGGACATGGACAACCAACTCGAAGGAAGGCTGACAAAGTTTTATTTCTGAATCTTAAGCTTTTATATCTCTCACAGGTTGCAGAGGTTTTCCAAGGACAATTACAGAAAGCTACACAATGTATACATGCTAGATGTGAGGAAGGCTTCAGGAGAGAAACAGAATTCAAGGTTCAGCAGGCCTAGCCATAAAAGTAAACAGGGATCATAGTGACATTGGGTTTCAGCAATAATATGTCTAACAATTTCTGTGTTTACATTCCAAGTATAAACAATCAAAGGCAGAGTCTTAGCTAAACTCTGCAAGCTTCTACCAAGCCCAAGTATTCAAGCATAATCATACCAAGTTGGCACTCCGCCAATTCTTTGAGAGGCTTCTTTCAAGGCTTTAGCATTCATCCAACAAGAGAATTCATAACACCACAATAAGTTTTGTTCAGGGAGATTTCCTCGTATGCAATTAAATGGAATTGTACATGAAGATTTGCTGTAAAGTTCAAAACCTGTGGTTTTTCTGATAGGACCTTCTATTAAGCAAAAGAACAGAAAGTGACTACTCCATTTCTAAGCAACCATGGCTGGCCCAAGGCCCTGAGATGAAGACACAGGGCCTGTGGCACCCACAGCATTTGCCATCTTGCCATTTTCAAAAAGAAGCAGGGAAGCACATTTTAGATGGAGATGTTTACATCACATAACAAAATGCAGAGTGCTGTGTTCTGATGGAACTGAGCTGCCCAGAACACTGCCTGACTACAGCACATTTTGTCTTCTCTTCTCCTTAGCTTTGCCTCTGCTCTCCTGACATCTCTGCTAGTGAGTGTGTGTCTGGACTGCCCATTTCCCTTTTCATACCAGGCTTGGACCTCCTGACCTCTCTGGCCATCATGTATGAGGTAAGGATCTACTTTATATGGGCAGGAAGTACAAGCTTGGTTCAATGTACCTGCTTGGAAATGGGCTGCCATTAACTCATTCCCTCCTTGTTGTCCAGGAAACAATGAATTCCACAGAGGCTTACGACGACTATTCTGACACAGCTAATACTTTCTATTCCATGCCTCCGGAGGACTTGGTGTGCTCCTTGCACGAGGTCAGACAGTTCTCCAGGGTGTTTGTGCCAATTGCTTACTCCTTGATATGTGTCTTTGGCCTCCTGGGCAATGTTATGGTGGTGGTCACCTTTGCCTTCTACAAGCGGGGCAAGTCCATGACGGACGTTTACCTGCTGAACATGGCCATTGCAGACATACTGTTTGTCCTCACACTTCCGTTCTGGGCAGTGTCTCACGCCACCAGCACTTGGGTTTTCAGTAACGCTCTGTGTAAACTGATGAAAGGCATCTACGCGGTCAACTTTAACTGCGGGATGCTGCTCCTAGCCTGTATCAGCATGGACAGGTACATTGCCATTGTGCAAGCAACCAGATCTTTCCGGCTACGATCCAGAACGTTGGCACACAGTAAAGTCATCTGTTTGGTGGTATGGGTGGTATCGGTCATCATCTCCAGCTCCACATTTGCCTTCAATCAAAAATACACCTTGCAGGGCCGCGAGGTCTGTGAGCCCAGGTACCAGTCTGTCTCGGAGCCCATCACGTGGAAGCTGCTGGGGCTGGGGCTCGAGCTGCTTTTCGGCTTCTTCATCCCCTTTCTGTTCATGGTGTTCTGCTACATGTTCATCGTCAAGACCCTGCTTCAGGCACAGAATTCCAAAAGGCACAGAGCCATCCGCGTTGTGATCGCCGTGGTGGTTGTGTTCCTGACTTGTCAGATTCCTCACAATGCAGTCCTTCTGGTGACGGCAGTAAACACAGGCAAGATGGACCGGTCCTGCCTAGGTGAAAAAATCCTCAGCTACACCCGGAATGTTGCCGAGGTCCTTGCTTTCCTCCACTGCTGCCTCAACCCCGTGTTGTATGCATTTATTGGACAAAAATTCAGAAACTACTTCCTGAAGATCATGAAAGATGTGTGGTGTGTGAGGAGAAAGAGCAAGGTGCCAGGCTTCCTCTGTGCCAGGATGCACTCCGAAAGCTACGTGTCCAGGCAGACCAGCGAGATTGTAGACAATGAGAATGCATCATCCTTTACCATGTAACTGTTTTGTATAAAGCCACATACCCCCAAAGCCTTTGTGAAACTTGCTAATAGATGTGAAAAAAGGGGGGAAAAAGCCATGCTTAAATATGCACAAACTGTTGAAACTAAAAAAAGTCTCCCCGCAGGATCAGAACCAACGGGTGTCCATGAGGGGTGGGCAGTTCTCAGGGGGGCGTTGAGAGCCGTTCTCCCCAGTATGGTTGACAAGAAACACTGGTGGCTCTTGGCCTCACGGGGTCGGTGTTCCACAAAAAGACCATGGGAAATGCCAGATTAAACTGAAGTGTTTATGAATGTAAAGGTATTCAGAAATGTTCATGAAGGGGTCACAGATCTGGTTCCAGCACGAAACAGGAATGGTTTGAAAATACCAATACAAACCTTCCTGTAACACCCGTGAAGTATTATGGTATGTTTACCATTGCTTATTGGAACTAGCAAAACTTGCACACCTATTTCCCTTTCATCTGCTCAGCAAGCGCCAGGCTGTGGAGGGGGAAAACAAGCTCAAGCTTTCGTGAACCAGAAAAGCAACATGGGAGAAGGAACCAATGCTGAATAGGAACGGGGACGCCTGAGCTTGCAGCACGCCATCTAGGGCACATCCAGAAATGGTTCTTGGTTCCTCTTCCCCTTTGACCTCTGAAGTTGGTGGAGCCCTGGAAAGCTCTGCTGCCCTGTTCACAGCTGGGCTCTGGCTTCCACAGCATCTAGCCTACGAAGCAGGTTTAGTTGACATTTGTCCCGTGAATTGTAAATTCGAGCTTGTTTATAGTTTAAAGTGATTTTCTTCCAGTTCTACAATGGAGTGAGGATTCTTGCATTAGCCAGAACACAGAGTGAAGCATGCTGCTTCTGAGACCATTTTTTAAAACAGGGATTGAATGTAGAGCCTTGCACAGAGGCAAGTGGCCAGCACTGGGCTATATTCCCAGGCTTCTCTACGGTGCCCAGCCAGGCCTTGAATTTGCAACCCTCCTGCCCCAGCCTCTCAAGTGGCTACGATTACAGGCCTGTGTCACAGTGCCTAACTCTTGATGGATGTTAAGGCAATTTTACCCAAAGTCTGCAGTTAATGATGGAATCAGGTTGTAATAACTGTCTCCTGCCTCATAAAAGCTTCATGATATTCTAATTTAAAGTCATATATAAATATATGACCATAAACAGAAGAATTTGAGATGTGAAAACACAAACCTGTATTATGAGAGTAGCTGATGTGATAATCAAAAATACCAACATGTTAATTTCTTGATAAATGGATTATTTGTAACTGATATGTTTCCTGTAAGCTTTAATGATCTCTTCTCCATAAAATGCAAAGTGTTGTCTTCAGAATCAGTCTTCATCTTGTGCGTGAACGTATGTGTGCACACTTTTGTGTGGAGGCCAGAGGACAGCCTAAGGTGCCCAGCACTTGGGAGGCAAAGGCAGACAGATCTCTGTGAAAAGATAAAGTCTCTCACTCCCATGGAACTCACCGAATAGGTGACACCCTAGGGATCCACCTACTTTGGCTTCTACTAGCACTGGGATTGAAAGTATGTCTGGGGCTGGAGAGATGGCCTAGCGGTTAAGAGTGCCGACCACTCTTGCAGAGGACCCAGGTTTGATCCCCAACACCCACATGGTGGCTCAGACCATCTGTAACTCCAATTCCAGGAGAACTCCAGTTCCAGGGGAATTTGAGACCCTCTTCTGTGTGGCATTGCACGACATGGTGCACAAACCTACATGCAGACAGTACATTCATACACATAAATAAATAAAATAAAATAAATTAATTAATTAAAAAAAAAAGAAAGTACGTCTGGGTTCTGGGGATTGAACCTGGGCCCTTGTGCTTGCAAGACACGCGCTTTCCTTGCTGAGCCTTCTCCCCAACCCAGCATTGGCTTCTCACTTCTTTCCCATGGTAAAGTGGAAACTCATTTCACAAGCTTTAATTATTCCATGAGGCTCTTTGTTTTGTTTTGAGGACCACAAAAGAGGAAAGGCCAGGACGGACTCTGCCTAGCTTCATCCCTGTTGCTATGATAAAATACTCTGTCTGACCACAAGAACCCCGGGAGGAGAAGCTTCATTCCAGCTTATACTTCCAGCTTGTACACCATTGCTGTGGGAAGGTCCAGGCTGGAAACCATATCCTCAGTCAAGAGCAGAGACGAAGATGCAGGGCTGCTGCTGCTGCTGATGATGATGATGATGATGATGATGCCCAGCTTGGCTTCCCTCTCAGAGTTTAGGGCCTGGCCCAGGAAGTAGTAGAGCACATTCAGGGTGGTTGTCCCACCTCAATCAACAATCTAGACCAACCCTGACAGCCCTGACAGACATATCTAGAGGCCATCCTCATCTAGATCAGTCCTCATTATGACTACCTTCCCAGGTGATTCTAGGTGGAGCCTAGCTGAGTTAAAACTAGCACCCGTAATCTCTGGGTTCACTTCTCATCTGTCCTTAATGGAAAATGCTTTGTTCCCAAGGCTGAAATAACTTCCCCATCCATTTCAGGGTTTTTTTTTTGTTTTTTTTTTTTGTCGTTGTTGTTGTTTTAATCTTAATTCTTCCATTTCTTGACAGAAACAACAGTGGAAAGGTCTGTCCTCCTAACAATGAGGAGTCTTTAGTCTTCTGCTGGCTCCCAAGCCTGGGTCCTCCCCAACCACCCCCAGCCTTTGGCCTTAGTTTGTTTGCACTATTCTTTGTGGCTTCAAGTCTGTGAGATTTGATGAAGGGAAAGAACGAGAGGGGAGAGAAGGCATTGCGGAGGGAGCAGCACCTGCTAAGAAGAGGAGAGAAACAAACAATGCAGCAGGACACAACACGTGTGCGGAGGTGGCCAGCTTGGGAGCCAGCAGAGAGCAGAGGAAGCTGGGGAGGGGACAGCAGAGGCTCCCAAGCACACATCAGGGCCTGGCTCTGCTCCCTTTCAAAGGACTGCTTGAGCCCAGGAGTGCAAAGCCAACATGTTCAACGCAGCAGGATCTGGTTCAAAAACAGTTTCTTCTTGGCTGAACATCCCTAGAGAGGACACTCCTGTTGTCCAAGGCAGTGAGGTTTACTGCAGCCAGCCTGACACCTGCAAGAAGAAATGCTCCACAGTGGCTTCCAGCACAGTCCTGACCACAGAGGGTTCTGTTGGGTGTGGCCGGTCTGTGCTCCCTACAGGACAGCTGAGGAGCCAGACGCTGCCCGGAGCCCCACCCCACTGCACCCTCACTGACACCAGCTCTTCCTAGGCACCAGGATGGGCACGCCCATCCTAGAGCAGGTGACAGAGGAGTGCCCACAAATGACACAGAGGGTGCCTGGTGGAGGACTGAGCATCTACAGATGCGCAGAGGGTGGGGGCGGCAGTGAATAAATTCAAGCTAGAGTCAAAGAAGCAGCTGCTTGAGGCATGAAGGACCACTGCTTCTGCATGTTGGGGTGTTTGGGTGAGGGCTGGGCAGCTGAGCCCTGAGCCAGGAGTGACCACAGGCACTGGTCACATGCCAGTGGAAATAGATTCGAAAAGGAGGAGTGTTTACCTGATGGTGATGAAAGACTCTTGAGTGAGGAGAGATACAATCAAGTGCTTGTGGCGGTCACAGGGAGCCCTGGGCTAGGGTGTGGCTCCATGGCAGAGTACTCGGCACAAGTAAGGCCCTAGCTGCAACCCCAGCACGAAACAAACAACACACTGAGCGAAACAGGGAGACAGGATGGTGGCACATCCCAAGGCCTCTTCCACCAGTGAAGGGACAGGAACTGCCCTGCCCCTTCCTCCCAGGTTCCACAGCACAGTGCTGTGGCAGGAGCCTCCCAGGCGGCCCAGGAACCTGCTCTTTCAGTCACTGTGTGGTGGGGAGGGAGGACAGCGGCCTCCCTCCACGTGTCCCCCAATCGCGCCCCAGAACGCCCTCCTTTCTGTCACACCCCGACAGGTACAGAGCCCACAGCCGAAGGTCTAGGGTTGGAGACATTGACAGAGCTGTGTGCAGGGCCAAGGAATGCCAGAAAGGGAAACAGCAGGCTGTGTGGTGACTGTGCTAGCTCCAGCCACTCCAGGAATGTGGTCAAGGGATTCTCAGATGCAGACCCCAAGGCCCTGACAAAAGGGATTCAGTGACCTGAGAACTCTACCGCACCCTCTGCCTCCTCCACCTCGGACCTGTGGTAGGAGGGCCTGGGCAGCTGTGTGTAGCTGCCCCACTGTCAGAAGAGCATCCAGATTCAGGGCTCCTTGTTACACGCAGGGACTGGAGGGCATGGAGCTTGTGGATAGAATCAGAATGATTGACAAGTACGGCTGGTCCTGGTGGAGCTGGTCAAGGGCAGGCTCCCCAGAGGAGCAGAACTTCTCCCAAACTCCGTTCTTGCCAGGCACCTTTAACATGTACCTTTGACCACAGTACTTCAGAAGCAGAGGCAGGCTGGTCTATGTGAGACCCAGTCTAACTTGGTCTACATAATGAGTTCCAGGGCAGCTGTCTCAAAAACAAAACAAAACAAAACAAAAATCAAAAACTACACTCTTGTCCTCTGATTCTGTGCTTCATGTCCTGGGCCTGGCTGAGGTCAGAGGCACATTCCCCCAAGTTCCCATGAAGACCGTGCAAGTTTCCCCAGCCAGCCACCCTGGGATCAGTGCTCGCCATGGGGATCCTGAGCTTCCCAAACCAGCACTGATGCTCTCTTTTCCTGTTCTTTTGTTATTATTATTTATTCTTTCTCCTTTCTTTCCTCTGTTCCCTTTGATTTTGCAGTGCTAGGCCTCGAACCCTAGGCATTGTGTGTTTCAAGGCAAGTGCTCTGCCGCTGAGCTACTTCCCAAAGCATCAATAAAAAAAATGTTAAAAAAAAAAAAGAAGGGACTGTTGAGATCATCTGTTGTAAGTACAGAATCAGTATGTGACTCACATTTCAAACTTGTTCTCAGCAAAGTCGCACCAGGGTTCAAGTTTCAGCCTTCCTTGCAGTGTGAGAATTTCTGTGCTTGAAGTCGCCACTTTCCGCTTTCAGTTTCTTATTCTCTTCACAACCTTTCCCACAGGCTCCAGATGTCCCCAGTCTCCCTCCAACTGCCCCTAAGGCAGTGATACTCAGCACTCTGCCCTCAGTGCCTAGATCCCCAAAGGGACCACAGACAGTCACCTGCCAGTGCCCCATGGGCTGCCATCTCCCATCATTTGTTCATGGGATTTTGCCTCTTTTAATCAGAGGCCACAAGGTTCTTGACTGTCCATGCCACAGTGGATGGGTTGCTTCTGCGAACCCACCACCATCAGTTCCACATCTGCTAGAGTTCTGCGGGTGCAAGTACAGAAGTAACCATGGTCTGAAGCAGTAAGTTTACTGTGAAGTGGGGTGGAAAACCGGAAGCAGCAGAAACTTCTTGAAGCTTCAGTTTCTGCTGAGCAGTGGGTTGAGCTCAAGCTTAGAAGCCTTGTCTCTGTTGGACTCGTCCCATCTGAGATAGCATGGCATTCTGGGAAATTTGCTGGACAAGGGGACAGAAAAAGGAAAAGAAAGAGTGAAGAGTAGCTGACTTTAAGAGCTGGTCCTAGAGCACCCTACCAACTAGGGGCAACTGCCAGCCTCACCCTGGGCTGCCAGCTCTCATGTTGTCAATGGCTGTGAGCAAGCAGGGCATGTGGCCTTTTCTCTGTACCACAGTGAGGAAAAAAGCAGGGTAGGTAAGGGACAGTGCATATTCCCTGCCAGGTGAAGCCAGGGAGGCCCACTGGACCTTCAGGCAGGAACAGAGCCCAGCTGACCCCTCAAACAGTGGCTCAGCCCCTGCCCCTCCTACAGTTCACAGATCCTTTAGCTCCCGTTCACCCCCATAGGGCCACAGCCCTGCAGTCGCTCACAAGGCCAGCTAGAGAGCTGCTGTGACCTTGTGTTCTTAGTCATTTTCTCAGCCAACCTCTCCTACTGCCCAACCCTGGACAATCTTGAGTTATATCTTGTCTCTATCAGTGCCTTCTTTTTTAAAAGCTTTATTGTTATTTCATGTGTAAAAATGTTTTGACCGCATGTATGTATGTGTACCACATGTGTGCAGTGCTCACAGAGGTCAGTAGAGGGCAATAGATGCCCTGGAACCTAAGTTATAGTTGTTAGCTGCCAGATGGGTTCTGGAAAGCCAACCCAGAACCTCTGAAAGAGCAGCAAGTGCTCTTAACCACTGAGCCATCTCTCCAACCCAATGCCTTCTTGACTTGTAGCTTGTAGACAAGGTCATGTGGTACAGAATTTAACCTCTCCCCCCCAAAATCCTACAAGAGCAAGGAACCCCATTTGTTCTCTAGAGCTGAAGGGTCTTTCTACTATTGTGCTGTCTATAGTGCAATGCCACAATTCTGCTGATACTCCAGAGCTGAAGGGAACTGAAAGCTCTCCCCTTCAGTACCCCTACAGGGGGTGCCTTCTCAGCATGCTCCCCCATTTTAGGGCCTTGTCGTGGCTGCCTATAACTCTCCTAATAAAACTCTCCTGAGAGGTAATTCACCTCAGCTTTTCTATGAACCTGGGTTGTTTGTTTGTTTGTTTGTTTGTTTGGTCTTTTTGAGACAGGGTCTCCCTGTAGCCCCAGCTGTCCTGGAACTCACTCTGTAGACCAAGCTGGCCTTGAACTCACAAAGATCCACCTGCCTCTGCCTCCAGAGTGCTAGGATTAAATGTGTGTGCCACTACACCAGGCCTATGAACCTGTTTTATTGTTTGTAACACCTGCCAGTCTCGGGTTTGTGAAATGACTCAGGCACGTGGTCACGGTCCCCAGCACTGCATGAAATGGAGAAACAGCTCCCACGGGACAGCTGGGCAGTGCTTACAAAAGGAGAGGGCTGAGAAAGTTCTGCAGAGGTCAGCGCAGACCTGCACCCAGCACAAAGGGTAGTTTGGAGATGTGGCCTGCTCCGTGAGGTCTTCATCCAGCCACCTCATCAACATTAGTGAGCAGACACTCCCCTGTGCCTCCTGAACTGCATGTGGGGACCCAAGACTGTCATGCTGAGCATGGGTCACCATGAACCCATCCACCTCCAAGATCCATGCAGATCGGAAAACTGCAAACTCGTGGGCAGCCACATGGACCTTAGAGGTGACAAGGTCTTTGTCTCCGGTGCCCCAGCTACATAGAGATCTGTGTTTCCTGCAGGAGTCTATTCCCAGGTGTATAAGGGTCAGCAACCCCTCCCCTCCGCGCGCGCACGCACGCACACACACACACACACACACACACACATAGGTGCATATGTGATTCGTATAGTTGCGCTATTTTACCTTCTGAAATCCAGGGTGTCCTGAAATCTGAAATACAGCCAGGTCAGATAAGAGGCTCTCCTTGATGCAGCTGCTGACACTGTCATGTGTCTAACCTGGTTTCTTCCACCCTTCTTCAGGCTTTTTCGTTATTGCAGTGAGAGGAACGCAGGTGGGGGGAAATCTGCGTGTGAACAGGAAGGACATGGAGCAGGGTGTGTGAGCTACGTCCTCTGCTACCACTGGTGCATATTCTAAATGGGGCTCTGATGTTTTCAGGAGGGCGAATGGCCTTGTTGGACACTAGTGGGTGGTTGATCTCTTCTGGAAACAACCACCACGCCTCACAGTGTTGCATGTTTGCAGGTGTTACAGTCTGCCACTAGAGGGCGGCAACTCCGGATCCCAGGAGCCGCACTTACCTGGTCAGACCTGCAGGCTTTAGCGCCTTCCCCGGTCTTGTCTTTCATATACAGCCTTCTCCCAACCAGAGCACTGCAGGGCACAGAGCCCTTAGGGGACACTGCCTGCCAGTGTTTGCTTCGGGCTCCTGGGACAGCCCTCTCAGGGGACTGCTGACTGAGTTCCGAGCAGAACGCGCAGAGTCTGGTCTGATGGGAGAAGCTGATGAGAACGAAACTCTCCACAGGTGAAAAGCATGAAGATTGCGTGCATGAGGTTGGTTTTATAGGAGCCTCGTGTGGGAGAGTTGGAAAAACCTTTAGGACACGATTTAGAGGCTGGAGAGATGGCTCATCAGTTAAGAACACTGGCTACTCTTTTTTTTTTTTTATGTGTATGAGTGTACTGTCTGCATGTAGGTTGGTGCACCCGTGTCGTGCAATGCCGCAGAGGTCAGAAGAGGGCGTCAGATTCCCCTGGAACTGGAGTTAAAGACGGTTGTTAGCCGCCATGTAGGTGCTGGGAATCGAACCCGGATCTTCTGCAAGAGCAGTCAGTTCTCTTAACCGCTGAGCCATCTCTCCAGTCCCAACACTGGCTACTCTTGCAGAAGACCTGGGTTCAGTTTCCAGAACCCACACACTGGCTAACCAGCATCTGTAACTCCAGTTCTAGGGGATCTGATGCACTCTCCTGACCTTGGCTGGCATTGTACCACAAGGGTGCACCTACCTACATGTAGGCATTATACTCATACACAGAAAAATTAATTAAAAACTAAAATGCTGGCTTTAGAGGGAGCAGAGGAGTGCTTAGTAAGTGTTTTATGGAGGTTGGAGGGAGGGTTGTTTTATGCTCTGTTCGTTTTTTTGTTCAGATGGGGTCTCTTTCACTATGTAGCACAAGCTGGACTCCAACTTCTTGATCCTCCTGCCTCAGCCTCCTGAGTGCTGGGATTACAGGTGTTTGCCAAGACCCAGACAAGTTTTGCTTTTTTTTTTTTTAAATGCCCTTCAAAAAATCCTATATACGTGTCTGAGTATAGGCATTTGTGTGTTGAGCACATGCTAAGGTCAGGGGACAAATTTGGGGGCATCATTTCCCCTTCTTCTGCCCTGTTTCTGAAGAGGGTCTTTGACTCCAGTTGCTGGGCTGCTGATGTGAGCTTCTGGCTGAGTCTCGTGTCTCACCTCTCATTTAGGCAGGAGTGGTGGGATCGCAGGTGGGTGCGACCACGGTCCAGCTTCTTATTTGGGTCCAGGGAACAACCCAGGTTCTCAGTCTTACAGGGCAAGCTCCTCAACCCAGTGAGCCATTTCCCTGGCTCCAGTATTTTTCATTAGACAAAATTATGTATAACAGGCCTACAGGAAAATCATAGGGGGAAGGCTCTTCCTGGTGAAATCAGTCAAGAGTTGGTAGCCAGGAAACTTCTAGAAGGGCTCTCAGCTCTTCAAGGCCAGTGCCTATATTTTCAAAGCACTGTTCAACTCTGGAAGAGCACTAAGTCATGCTATGCGTGACTTACAGTAAAATGCTGTCCCCCCCTGGACCTCTCCCTGTGTCCCTCCAGCACAAGCTGCACATTGCCACCCGGACATGTCACGAGCATGCCACATTGACCCTAAGCCAAATCGGCCCCCTGCACTCTGGCCTTGACTCCAAAGATGCCAGCTTTCCCACTCATGCCCTAGCTCAGGAGAGACACTGTCTGTCCTTGATGCCACCCCAGCAGACAAGTCTGGGATGTTTGGGTCAAAGTTTCTGTCTCACTCCTGGAAGGTCTTGTCCATCGAGAGGAAGCCCAGGCTGCTGGTCTGGCACCAGGACCTTGGCCAGTTACCCTCCAAGGCAGTCCACTGTGAATCCAGTCCACTGCTTTCGCTGGTCAGTCCCTGTAGCCCTATATCCACTTTGACTATTGACATTTAAACCAAACAAAATGAAGAATTTAGACGTGTGGACACATTTCAAGTGCCCACTCACCCGAGGCTTGTGGCCAAAGCAGTAGACTGCACAGATGGTGGCGATTCTGTTGTCTGGAGGGGTCTCCTCTGGTTCAGATTTACAGGTGGGGAAATGACTCCAGCAAGTTCACTCGGAGGAGGACTGATAGGAGAACAGGCACAGCTTGCAAAACTCAACAACTAGGAAATGGGGCCTGAAGGCCATGTGGCCAGCAGGAACCAATGTCATCTGAGGCTCAGCTTAGGCTCTGTGTCTCTTAGCAACTGTGTGCTGGGCCTCAGTGGTCCTGTCAGCTCCAGCACTCCGCACAGAACCACCATCTGTGTCACGTACAGAGAAGGGGTCTTCTCTCTCCCGTGTCTGCTGCCCACCTCGGTCAGGGAACTAAATGTTCAAAAAGCTGTTAATGGCACAGGGAAACTGCTACTTGGAGGACATTGTATGTTGACCCCAGCCTCTGAATATGTGCAGCCGAAAAAGCTTATTGGTCACGTGGTACTTCCACCCCGAAGCTCCCCAGCGTCCCACACTGGCTTCCTCCTGCGTTTATCACCTCAGGCTCTTCTGCCAGCATGGAACCCACGCTCTCCCAACTCAGCACAGCGGCCTCTCAGAAGCAGCAACTGTCCCTAGCAAAGTCATTGTCTCAACAGCCTCTCCACAGGCTTCTGGTGACCTGCTCTTCTAGTTCAGTTCAAACCAGTCACTGACACCTGGGCAGTACGGACGGCTGCTTGTGGTCAGCGTACCCTAGGTAACAGGGAAGTGAGAGTGGGGATCAGTAGTGACCTGAGCCAGGGGGAGATCCAAGGTAACCATGGTTATGGATGTGGTAGTGTCCCTGCCTTCTTCCAAAACAGTCTCATGAAGTCCTGACCCTCAGGACTTCAAAGTGTGCCTGTATTTGAAGACAGGGTCTTTACTCAGGCCATAGGTTACGATGAAGCCATTTGGGGTTGGGCCCCAATCTAACAAGAATGATGTCCTACTGAGATTCTGGAGTCTAAGGAGACAAATCTGTAGATAAGAGCACTTGCTGCACAATAGTGAGGACTGAGTTCGGATCCTAGCACCTAAGTAACAAGCCAGGAGCAGTGTACATCTGTAACCCCAGCTCTGCCAAAGATGGGGAGACAAGGGAGTCGCTGGGGTATTCTGGCTTCTGGTATAGCTGAGACCCAGGCTCAGGGAGAGACCCTACCTCAAAGAAATGGGTGAAGAGTGATAAAGAAGTCACTTTTCCTGTGGTTCTGGCCTCCACATGTGTATAGGCATTTGCACCTGCCTGCACATGTACACACACACACACACACACACACACACACAAATAATATTTAAATCCTTAAAAATTAAATATGGACACAAAGACAGAGATGAGAGATGTGTAGAGTTGTGTTCTGGTTTGTCTTCCATTGCTGTGACAAAACACTCTGACCGACACCAACTTGGGGAGGAAAGGGTTTATTCAGCTTACATCTCCTGGCTCATGCCCAGCCTGCCTTCTTATATGGTGCACAACAACCTGCCCAGTGTGGCACCACTCATTGTGGGCTGGGCTCCCCCACACTGCTCTACCATCAAGACAATACTGCACAGATGTGGCCACAGGCCAACCCAATGGAGCCAATTCCCCAATTGAGGCTCCCTCAACCCAGCTGTGTCAAGTTGACACTAAAGCTATCCAGCACAAGTTGCAAGGACAAGACACTATTTGGAAGCCAAAGAAAGGTTCCGTCTGAGATGTCCTCTATGGCTCTGGGTTCGACCATTTGGCCTCCAGGTGGCAGTGCTATTTTGGGAGGCTGGGAGTCTTTAGAAAGTAGCTAAAGTAGGTCACTAAGGGCAGGTCTTTGAAGGTGACACCCAGCCTGAGGCTGGCTATCTGCCTCCTGGTCTGCTGACTTGATGTCAGCCACCCCACCATGTTCCTGTCATCAGGAACGATGGACCAAAACCTCTGAAGCCAGGAGCCCAGACAAGTCTTTCCTCTTTTGTTTATATCAGGTATTGTGGGGACATTGAGGAGACACCCTGATCTTGGACTTCAGCCTCTGGGACTGTGAGACAATGCATCTGATGTTTGAACCAAACTCCCCTCATGGGAGTTTAGGAAGCTCACACTGCTACCACACACTTCATCCCCCAAGCAGGTCCCAGAACCCAGCGGTTATTCCCAACTGATCCTATGTCATGCTCATCAACCTCTTGAGCTACTTGGGGAATTGTGTCAGTTTTCCATTACTGTAACATAATGCCAGAGATTTTTATCTGAAAAGCAGGAAAGGTTCATCTTGGTCCAGTTCTAGACGGTTCAGTTCATGGCTGGTTGGGCCTATTGTGGCAAGTACATAACAGTAGGTTCATGTGGCACAGGAAACTGGGGACCTCATGGTTAGGACCTGACGGGGAGAGAAGGGGTGTGATTCTCATAATCCTCTTCAAGGGCTTGCTTCCAATAGCCTCCCCTCCTCTCCTAGGCTAGGCTCCATCTCCAGAACCACATCTCCATACCCCCAAGCTGAGGATGAAGCCTTGTTTATCAGCCTCTGGGGGAAAATTCCCGGTCCAAAGACAACAGGAACTTTCATCTGGATTTCACATTGGCTCCATCTGGAACTCCCATGCCCTGGCACCACACACATGTGGTGTTGAAACATCTTGGCTAGTGTTTTACTACCAGGCCAGGCAGCTCAGGGAGCTTCCTACCCACCCCTACTGTGCAGCAGAGCCTAGGGAATGAGTCAGCGGCTTGGTGCACTCACTGTGCAGAGCAGGCTACAAACCTGGCTTACTAGTCAGAGGGTACCGCACCTCCTGCAGCCCCTGGCAAAGTGCTGCAGGCAGGTGCCTGGGTTGCTAGCTCATACTGGGCAGCTGTGCTTGGACACCTGCCCCACTAGAGGACAGATGTCCACTCCCACTTTCACAAGGGCCCCTGCTGGCCACATCAAGCTTCTGGGCTGAGCAAGGATGCTCACCACATCTTGTGAACTGTCAGGCCACTTTGGGTCCCATGACTAAGGCTTTCAGAGTCTATTGGGACCTGAGGGGGAAAAGTCAGGAGCTAGTTTTGGGAAAAATAAGGAGGAAAGAGTAGGGCGTATGGGAAGGATATCCCCCAAATGCAATATGTACTTGCATGAAAGTGTCCTGTAAAACTGTGGTGGATAGCTGGGAGGTGTGAGCCAAATAAACTCTTTTCTCCCCCAGTTGGTCTTGATCAGTGTTTTGTCACAGCAATGGAGAAGCAAGCTAGAACAGGCATCATGTACGACAAATAGATACAATGAATTTTTAAAAAAATAATTTTATTGGGGCTGGAGAGATGGTTCAGCGGTTGGGAGCACCGACTGCTCTTGCAGAGGACCCGGGTTCAGTTCCCAGCACCCACATGGTGGCTAAGAACTGTCTTTAACTCCAGTTCCAGGGGAACCTGATGCCCTCTCTGGCCTCCGCAGCATTGCGCAACGGGGTGCACCAACCGGCATGCAGACAGTACACTCATACACATAAAAAATAATAATAAATAAAATATATAAAAATAAATAAAAATATTTTATTGCTTTTATCTTTATGTGTATGAGTGTATTGCCTATGTCTATGTAAGTTCACCTGTGTCATGCAATGCCTGAAGCAGTCAGAGAGGGTGTTGGGTCCTCTGGAACTAGAGGTACAGACAGTTACTAACTGACATGTGGGTGCTGGGAATTGAACCCAGGTCCTCTGCAAAAACAGACAGTGCATTTTACTGCTGAGCTGTCTCTCCAGCCCCCATAATGATATTAAAAAAAAAAAAAGATTCTGGCTTTGTAGAGAGATGGTTCAGAGCAGTTAAGAGCACTAGCTGTTCTTGCAAAGTACTGTTTAGGTGCCACATGGTGGCACCTATGGCACCATCCATAATTCCAGTTCCTGGGGATCTCTGTGGGCACTGCACAAGTTACAGTTACATACTTGCAGGTAAAATACTCCTACAGATTAAAAAAAAAAAAAAGATTCCTACACCAGGCAGCTCACACCTGCCCATCAGCTCCAGGGGGAACTGATGCTTTTGACCTGCAAGGGCACCTGCGCTCGTGTGCATTTACCGCCCCCACACACCAAATCTTAAAATGTTTCTTAAGAAAGTAGGTATTTTCTAAAAGGAACACGTGCCCCCTGAGACCTCAGGGGCTGGCCGGGCCCCTGCAGACACTGCCTGTCCTGCAGGCACCACAGCTGCTGCCGTGGCTCCGTGCTCCTCTCCTACCCTCCTGGCTGAACCCTCACACAACCTTCCCCAGCCTCTGAGCACAGGTTCCCCCAGGATTTAGGGTTCACCTTCTCAAGAAGCATGCCAACTGTTCAGTCTGCTCGGGCACCAGCATCTCAGTCACTGGCAGGCAGCAGAGCCTGGGGTGGGTGGTGCCCACCCTTCAGTTTCTCCCTCTTCTGCTGGAGTTGGAGCACAGCAGAATGCTTACCTGTTGCCCAGGGAGCCCCTGGCACCTGGTCAACCTTTGGTGATGATTGTGGTCAAATGGGAGACATGAAAGTCAAAGACCTGAGATAACTCATTAGAGAAAAGCCTCTACCTCCTGCCCCTGCCTCCCTCTCTCCTCCCTCCCCTGCAAGTCACTGGAAAACCTCCTGTGATCACGTGCTACCAGCAGCATGTGACAGAATACACGGGGCTGGGCAGGAGGGCGTCACAGACTAAAACTCCAGCTCTGGCAACTTTGAACCATGTAAGGATGAAACTGTCGTAGGAGGTTTGGGGAGGTGGGGTGTGACGTGGAGTCATGTGGACTTCTCCTCAGAGCTGCGGGGCCCAGGGACACAGGACAGCTCAGGTGTGCTGCCAACTCCACCAACCCCCCTACCCGAGTGGAATGCTGGAATGTGGTAGGTGACCTTGGCTGCCTTCTGCCAGTGTCCTTGCCAACAGATGGTTCAAGGCCATGTTGGCTCACCTGGCCATGTCCACGTGGAAGTCTCTTTGAGGTTGAGTAAGCAAACCTAACCCAGTCAGACTTCGACCTGTTTTCTGGGTGAGATATTTCTGAACAGGCTAAGGCCAAACCATGCTCATGAGTCTATGAGTCTGGCTCACTTGGAAAAGTACTTACTCCGCTCCACCTGCCATAGCTTCATAAGCCCTGGGTCTCAACCTTCCTCCTACATCACATGGATTTGAGAATTCCAATGCCAGCCTTGTCTTTATCACACTAGGGAAATGGGCCAACTGGCTCACATGGCCAGATATACAGAGGAGCCAGAGTAGGAAGGATCACAAATTTAAGGCCAGCCTGGGCTAGACCTTTAAAAAGAAAAAGGAAAAAAAACTCAACAACGAAAGGAAGGAAAGGAAGTAGGGAAGGAAGGAGGGAGGGAGATACCGGAGGCCTAGGCAGAACCCTCAGAACTCAAGGCTCTCTACCCTGTGGCTTCCTGTGAAAGAGCAACATCATCTGAACAGTGATGGGGCTCGCTGGCCATCACTTGGTTGAAACTGAGCAAGAAGACAGTCACCACAACGGAGAAGATGCTTGACGGAGAATTCTGTAATCCCAGCACTTGGAGGCAGAGGCCGGAGGATCAGAACTGGAGGCCAGGGCTGAGGCCTCAGCTTTTGAACTGAGTAGCTGCCATACAGTGACTGTGTACTGGGAGTGTGGGTGGGTTTCTCTCCTGACACTTGGAGCATCGCTGAGGTGGAATGATCTAGAACACACCTAACAACTCCATGTGGTTCTGAAGAGGGTGTTGGAAACTCAGGGCCAACCATGGAAACGCAGGTCCATGCTGGGTCTCGGGCACAGAAAGCAACACTACAAATGGCAGCCCATCAAATGGAGCTGGAGTGGTGACATGGACATTCTTTCGGCTAGAGGTGAAAGACTCAATTCTACCCCAACAGTGGTGCTCCTGCTCCGCCAGCTCACAGCCTGGTTACGGGAGCAGAACACAGAGTCCCCACTTGCTTGGCCCATGAGGACACATACTACGGGAATTGTGTGCAGTAAGGCAGGTGCTGACTCCCGGCTGTGCTCAGGGCTGTGGGGAAAAATGGGACAATTGTCAGGACCTGTGGAAGAGTTTCAGATGAGCTTTATAAAGATTTGTTCTAACTCCATTTCTAGGTTTCTGAGATAGAAGGAACATTTGCCAATCAAAGGTGACGATGGCAGCATCGTGTGTTCTCACCAATCCCCCTGCACAGGAAAACCCCAAACCCAGCAGAGCGTGGTGGCGAATGCCTTTAATCCCAGCACTTGGGAGGCAGAGGCAGGTGGATCTCTGTGAGTTCAAGCCCAGCCTGGTATGCAAAGTGAGCTCCCGGCCAGCTGGGACTAAAGGAAGACCCTGTCTCAAAAAGACCAAAAAAAAAGGGCCGGAGAGATGGCCTAGCGGTTAAGAGCGCCAACTGCTCTTGCAGAGGACCCGGGTTCGATCCCCAGCACCAACATGGTGGCCAAGAACCGTCTGTAACTCCAATTCCAGGAGACCTCCAGTTCCAGGGGAATCCAACGCCCTCTTCTGACCTCCGCGGCATTGCACGACACGGGTGCACAAATCTACATGCAGACAGTACATTCATACAAATAAATAAATAAATAAATAAATAAATAAATAAATAAATAAATAAAAAATCAAACCCACAGAGTACAACGATGTTAGGACCCAAGTCAGTAGAATAATTCTGCACATTTTTCTGGCATGAGCATACAGACCATAGGTTTTTTGGTAGACAGTACTATGCAGATTAGCCATTAAAACTATCCCAAAATTGAAGAGCAGGTCTTCCTTCAGCTTAAGTAATAACCTGTGAATTTCACATAATGCAACTGAGTTGCCTTGAAAAGAAGTGACCCAAGAAGTAAGGTGCAGGCCTGGGCTATATAGTGAGACCCCAGGACAAGGAAGGGAAAGAAAGGAGGATATGGGAAACTCTTTAACTTGAAGTGATGTAATTTTGGAAACAATTCTTCTTGGTTTTTGTTTGTTTGGTTTGACAATATAACTGTATCTGGTGAAGGAAAATGATTTTGTGACTGAGTTCAGTTGTGGAAAGCTTTTCAGTGTGTTAAAGACAACTTGGTTACATGACTATACTCTTTAAGATTAATTTTATGAAATTTAGATATAGGTCAAGTATCAATGAAAATATAGCATCTGAATTTAGATGAATTATATATGTAAAATATAAACCAGATTTGGAAGATTTAGCACAAAAAGAGGAAAATAAAATATTTCAATAATGATGTCAATATTGACTACATATCAAAATATTTTGAATATCAGGTTGAATAGAATGTATTTTTTTTTTTGGTCTTTTCAAGACAGGGTCTCCCTGTAGCCCCAGCTGTCCTGGAACTCACTCTGTAGACCAGGCTGGCCTTGAACTCACAAAGATCAATGTATTTTAAAATTAACACCACTTTGTCTCTTTTTCAAATGTTACTGAGGTGACTTTGGGGGTTATTTCATTTGGGTTGGGGGGATTGAAACCAGAGGCTCAAACATGCTAAGCAATTGCTTTAATCACTGAGCCACATCCCAAGCCCCTTTAAAAAAGTTGAATGGATTTACTAAATATTTAAAATCCCCCCCCCAAATACACATTTAAAATTCCCAAGGCCGGGTGTGGTGGCAAACACATTTAGTCCTAGCACTTGGGAGGCAGAGGGAGGCAGATTTCAGTGAGTTCAATGCCAGCCTGGTCTACATAGTGAGCTGCAGGCCAGCTGGGGCTACAGGGAAACCCTACCTTCCAAAACACACAAAAATATATATATTTAAAGTTCCCTGGATGTAGTGGCATTTGCCTGTAATGCTTGTAATGGCAAGAAGATTGCAAGTGCAAAGCCAGTGTGAGCTATGCAGGGAGACCCTGTCACAAAACAAAACACAAGCCTTGAAGGTTGAAATATGACTCCTCTTATATTTCCTGCGCATACGTGACATGCATGTGTATGTTCCTGTAGATATGTGAGGAAGCTATAGGATGATGTGTCAACTCTCAATTACTCTGTGATATTTGTTGAACAGGGTCTCTCACTGAACTCAGAGTTCATTGTTTTGGCCAGACTAGTCTGCCAGCAACCCATGGGGTCTGCCTGGGGTTACAGGTGCATGCTACCTGGCCCAGCTTCTTCATGTGGGTGCTGGGGATCCAAGGTCAGACAGAGCCATCTCCCTGGCCTCTCCCGCTGTATTTCTCCTGTTGTATTTCTGTTGGCCATGTTGAAGTTCAGAGAGCAATACCCCAAAGTACTGAACAGCGACAGATTGACTATTTGGAACTGAAGGATACTGGGAGGACTCAGGAGCAAGGTCTCTATGACTTCCTTTCCTCCTTGCCCAGTGCCCTGAAGAAGTGCTACATCAACAGGCCAAGAAGACTAGCCTGACAGGTCTCCTCAGTCTCCCTCAGTCTGTCTCCATGTACTTGTGTTCATGCAGTTGGACACTGTGTCCTCATTTCCTAGAACCTATGCAGACAAATAAGCAGCATTTCCTGGGTATCTGGTTCTGCGGGCTCCCATGAAGTAAGAAACTTGGCCTCCCTCTGGTTAGCCTTTTGTTATAAGGGTGGTAGCCAGGATCATTAACCAGGAAGGAGAAAAATCACACCTGTATGCCCAGAAAGATGTCTCTAAGCTACCAGTATCTCACACCACTGCTGTGTGGAGAGGTGCTCCACTTCCTGGGTCCACATGAGTATACCTTCCTAGATTGCTTTAACTGGTTTCTCTCTACTATTTCTCTCCACTATTTCCTCTATTCTGGAGGACAGAGCTAAAGGCTTGGCTGGATTCAGGTTCATAATTCCAGCTGAGTACATCACATGGCTGCTGACTTGTGCTACCATGGAGGTACCCAAAGAGCATCTTCCTCAGGAAGTGATGCTAAGTGACATCACTAGCCACACAGCATTTATCTGTCTCCTTTCCTGTCTTCCTGTGCCCATGCCTATTTGTTTCTAATTTTCTGCTGACTAATAGGTGACTTTTGTTAGACTCGATAACTTCATTCTCCCAATCTTTCATGCTTACCAGTGAAGTTATACTGAATTTTCCTTGACCATCAGGGAACAGGAAGTTACTCCTGCAGGTAGTTGATTCTTTCTCTTCTATCACTGAGAGTTGCTGTGTCCTCTTGCTATATGGTAGTCCATATTTAATTCATCAAGCCATCAGCTGATTCAACACTGGCCAGCTTTCACTTTTTGGCTGTTATTTGTAATGGTGTTCTAAACCTTTCCATACACATTCTTATAGGACATGCATCTCCATTCCTCCCGAGAGTGTAACTAAGATAGTTGTGGGGTCCCATGCTAACTTGCTGGCTATTCGTTTGGATGAAGGCCGAGCTGTTTTCCATGGTGGCAGATGCATTCCAAATTCTTGCCAGTGGAGCCTGGGTTGCATTTCCCTTCATCCTCACCTGTGTCTGCACTCTTGGCAGCAGCTGTGATCTCCCTGTAGTTCCGGGTGTCATTTCCCTATTGGCTAATGACGCCAGTCACTTTACTGTGCTTACTGACCATGTCTTTGGAGAAATGTCTATTCAGATCCTTTGCTCATTAACTGGGTTGTCGTTTTATTGGTGAATTGTAAGAGTTCTTTATGTGTTTTGGACATGAATTCCTTATCAAGCACGTGATCTGCAGACATCTCCCATTCTGTGGTATTTTGTTGTAACTTTTTTGTTTTCCCTTGGGAATCAGGTATTCCCAGGATTTTTTTTTTTTTTGCCCTAAGTAATACAAAGTCCAAATCCTCTGTAACAGTGGAACCCAACCTGTTAGACTCAGACCATTGTGGATAATGGAATTACCTCCACATCTGCATGTTTGCAAGAGCTCCATGTACTGTGACTGATGTTCTCTGTTATTTGCAGAGAAACAGACACAGGTACCCAAATCCATGGAAACCTAGATCCCTTGTATAAGGTGACATGGTATTTCATATGACCTGTGCACATTCTCCTGAATACTTTAAGTTAATTCTACTTATATTTAATGCAAGGTAAATTCTATAGAAATAGTTGGTACCCTGTTTGTTTAGAGAATATCAACATGTTTGATACAGTTGCATATTCAGTACTGTTATTATTTCAAATGCATTTACTTAATATATAAAATTAAAACCACTAAAATATTTTATATTCTTCACCCTTGTTTCAATGTCTCTTTTTTATTTTCAAATTTATTCTTAATTATATACAAGTATGTAGGGAGGAGTGTGTGCACATGAGTGTAGGTGTCTGTAGAAGCCAGAGATGGCAGGTCCCCTGGAGTTACAGGTGGTTGTGTGCCATCTAACATGGGTTGCTGGGAAACAAACGTGGGTACTTTGGAAGAGCAGCAACTGTCCCTAACCACTGAGCCCTCATCTCTCCAACCTTGACTTTTTTTTTTTTTTTTGTCTTTTCAAGACAGGGTCTCCCTGTAGCCCCAGCTGTCCTGGAACTCACTCTGTAGCATTCCCAGGATTTTATGTCAGTGTTTTGATCACTTGTAGTAATTATTCTTTTCAATATTCACATTCTCCCACATGTAGCCACTGGGAGCCCCTAAAACACAGTTTCACTCTCTGATGCCTTTGGTAGAATGCCAGTTAGCATGCTGATCAGATGGAGGAGATACCCAGCACCCTGGCAACCAGGCCCCCCGCTCTTCCTATGGATTTTGAGCTCAGTTCCATGGAACAAGCTCTGAGCAGATAAGAGTCACTGTGCTGTTGATCTGGCTTTCTGAAACTTGGTTTTCACCCTGAAAGGAGAATATGTGCAAATGAGGGACAGATAACAACAGTGACCGTAGTCCTTCCTAACAGCTATCATGCAAATAACTCTGCAAGGCAGGCAGCAGGCCATCGCCACCCACATCCACCTCCACGTGATGCTGGACGTGGGCACATGGTTGCTGCGCTGAGGATGAAGGGTTTTAGCTCAGACTTGTCAGTCTCAGCCTCTCATTGTTGGTGGTCAGGACAGAAAATGTACAGGCACGGTGGCTCAGAGTGCGATCCAAGCGCTTAGAGTGGAAGCAGGATTGTGAATCTGAGGCCAGGCTGGCTGCACAGAGACGACCTGTCTCAAAAACAACCACTGAAAATAAAAAGATCAAGGAGAGACAGGGTGGAGGGACACTTGCCTCAGCAGCAGCCTGATGGAAGGTGTGGGAATTCATAGCTAACACGGGTCCCACCTACTGACACGGAAGTCAGCCAGACCACCATGACCTTGCTGTGGAGACTCAGGAAAAACCCATGGCCACGGCCGGGCAGGCGGCACAGGGAACAGGAACTTTGGTTTGTTGGGATGGGGTCTTGGTGTGCAGCCCAGGCTGGCCCAGAACTCACTATGTAGACCAGCTGGCCTTGTCCTCAAGAGATCCATCTGCTTCTGCCTCCCAAGTGCTGGGATTTAAGGCGTGCGCCATCATGTCCAGCTCTGGCTAAATACATTTTTAATGACAAAAAAGTGGTTTCAGGATCCAACACAAAAAATGATCAATATTTGAAGCAATGGGTATGCCATGCGTGTGTGTATAATATTGAAATGTTAGGGCTGGGGGCTGGAGAGATGCCTCAGCAGTTAAGAGCACTGACTGCTCTTGCAGAGGACCCAGATTCAATTCCCAGCACCCACATGGCAGCTGAGAACTGTCTTTAGTGCAGGGCAGAGGCAGATGGATCTCTGTGAGTTCAAGGCCAGCCTGGTCTACATAGAGCTATAGGGAGACCCTGTCTATCTGAAATCACCAAAATAAATAAATAAATAAATAAATAAATAAATAAATAAATAAAATGTTAGGGCTGGGTGAAGCTTAGTAACAGTGTATACTTAGCATGCTTGAAACCCTAGGTTTGGAGCCGGCTGTCATGGGTGGCTCACACCTTTAATCCCAGCACTGGAGGCAGAGGCAGGAGGATCTCTGTGAGTTCAAGGCCAGGCTGATCTACAGAGTGAGCTCCAGGCCAGCTGGGACTCAAAAATACCAAAAACAAACAAACAAATAAAACCCAACCCCCCCAGGCTCAATTCCCAATATACTAAAAGTCACAGTATAACTCATAAATATGTTATGTGTCCATTAAAAACAAACTGTTAAAACATTATTTCACTTGAATGCTCCAACTGCTAATCCATCCATGAAAAAATGTACACACTGATCAGCCATTAAATACACGACTGTTCCCACCCGAGACCCTACGAAAGAAAGAGCATTCCCCAGACAGAGCCAGTTTCCTTCACTGCTGGTAGAGCACAGGCTCTGCAGATAACAGGAAGTAGTTCATCCTGGAGCACATGGGGAGAGACTCATATTGCCCACAGTTGGGCTCAGGAAGGACAGTGCTCCCTCTGATGCCCTACATTCTACTGAACTGCAGCAATGCTGAAACTATACAGGGACTCAGCCCCTTCTGCAGCACAGGCCTGGCACCACCTGCACATTGTGTACACCAGCTGGTTACAGATGCTGGCCTGAGATGGTGCTATGTAGTGAAAGTCAGTGTCCTTCCAGCCTCTGGCCTTAAACACCCATCACACTTCATAGGCCCTGAGCCTCTGGGTAGGCACGAAGCAGGCTGCAGGCCATTCTGTGACAGCCCTTTGGAGCTTCCATGGGCTTGGGAGGGCTACCTCTGGGCCCTGCACACTCATTCTGCACACTGGGGCTCAGTAGCCAGTGACAGAGACATGAGCCTTTGTGCCTTCCACACACTGTCCAAATGGGTCAGCATGTGGGGTTGGCCTTTCCAAACTGCCAGGAAATCCTTAGCCTGTTCTGCCTGCTGTCATGTTCTCCTAGGCTTTAGTCTTGTCTGCCTGAGTCCCGGATGACTGGGGCCCCACTGACTGGGATCCCTGTTGACTGGGCTCCCTGGTGACTGGGGTCTCCAAAATGCTACCTTCTACTTCAGGCAGATGCATGTTAACATGAGAAAAGTTATTTCCCATTATACCCCACTGAAAAAGGATGGCTTTCAGAGACCAAGAGAGCTGGGTTCACATCCTCGGCCAGCTCCTTAGTGGCACAGAACTTCCTGGCTCTATTTCCTTGCTTCAACGTGGCAGTGAAAGCTGCAAGGTCCAGTGTAGGCCTGATGTGGGCATCAAAGTCTCCCGATGTTGGCACAATGGTAACAGTGGTACATCAGGAGCAAAGGCCTCTGCAGGGTTTCTCCAAGTTCTCTACTGGGAAACAGCCAAAGTTTCACGCAGTAAGACAGGCCCCCACCATCCCTCCAGTCCCTCCGAAGAGGGCACTTCCCACAGCTTTTTTCTTCTATTTTCTAATGTTACTTAGTGCTATAATGTGGATCAGGAATGTCCCTGCAAGTCCTTGTGTTAAAGGTTTGGTCTCCAACTTGCCACTATTGGGAGGAGGTAGAAACTTTAAGAGGTAAGGTTTCATTGGAAGGAAGTTGAGTCAGTGGGGGTGTTGCCCATGTTTTGGGAGAATTCCTTCCCTGAGGAGACATAAATATGTCTACTAGTTCCTTTCGAGGTCCTAATAACAAACCAAAGTATAATTCCATCAAAGTCCAGCCTGGGGAACTAATGAATTTATTGGGTTACTTACAAAGCACGGGTGAAGAGTAGAAGCCCCAACACAGCAGCGGAAAAGTGCTAGCCCAGCTCAGATGACATTGTTCTGGGCCTGTTTTTCTGTTTTTTTGGGTTTTTTTTTTTTTCACAAAATTTTTTTATTGTTATGAAACTTTTTCCATAAGTCTTACATCATTTCTCAATCGAATCTAGAGTCACTTCCCTTTCCATGCCCCCCACCCCACCTGAGTCCCTGTACTCTGCCATACATGTCCTGCATCTTTTTCTGAGTCATTACAGAGTTTTTATTTTCCAGTTCTTTTGTTGTTATTGTTCTCTCCTACTTGTATTGCTTCAGTATATATATAACTATATATATATAGTTATATATACATATATAAATATAAACATACATACATACATACACATATCACTTGAATTGGAGGACTTTTTTCCCCCTAAAAGATGTCATATTTTCCTTAAGGAAGTACTCGAAGGTTCCTCCTTGGCAAGCCCAAACAACCATCAATCCCGCGCTTGTGCTCCACATTGGGGTCTTTCCCTCCCATAGTCCCCCAAATGAAGTCCAGTAAGCAGGCATCTTGTCTTGATCCCCCTGCACTGGCCTCCATGATACACCCGAGGTAATCCAACAATGGCAGTCCATATTCTGACAAGGCTGAATTCCCATTAGCTGCTTAGTTCACAAGCTGGGTATCTCAGCAGTCCTCAGTCCACATTGGAAGGTTAAAAAGCTGTATCTCATATCCTTGAGGAGTGCCAAAAGCAGTGGCAGCCACAGAGCAGATGCACCTGCTTGTAAGAATTGAAGACAGGCCAAACAATGGTACTCTCTTTTTTCTGTCTTTTTACTAAGATCTCAAGTTTTATGTCTGCATTACAGTTTCTCTGGTCTTATTATTTCTGGTTGTACTTTCCTTCTGGATGCTTAAGGCCACACAGTTAGCCCAGTTTAACCAAGGTTTTGTTTTATTGAGGTCAGTTGAGGATCTGGTCCTCAGTGTTTTTCTGTTTTTACTGTTACCCGGAATGGAAGTACCTCCCTGTGCCACACTGTAGGACCTCAGCCCTTCTCCTCCTCTTTCTTCAGCTTCTCTACCCTGAGGTGAGTAGTACAGCTCTGCCAGCTCACCATAATCCACTGTCTGGCCACAGGCCCCAAAGCAACAGGGGTAATGAGCAGTGGCCTGGTCCCTCCAACACCTTTCTGTTTATAAGTGGATTCTCTCAGGGATTTGTTATGACAGTGAAGAGTAACACAGAAGCATGTGTCCATGGTACAGACTTCAAAAAGGACAATAGTGAAAATTATTTTTCTTTTCTTTCTTTTTTTTTTTTTTTTTGTCTTTTTGAGACAGGGTCTCCCTTTAGTCCCAGCTGGCCTGGAGCTCACTTTGTAGACCAGACTGGCCTTGAACTCACAGAGATCCACATGCCTCTGCCTCCCAAATGCTAGGATTAAAGGCATGCTCCACCATGCCCGGCTGAAAATTATTTTTCTTAATCTTCTGTTATATACAGGGGCAGCCACTGACAACATTGCTTCAGTATCTTTTAGAAACATACATTTATATATTTTCTTTGTCCCTATGCACAAAAGAGTAGCATATTTTATACAATCATGATTTTTTTTCTTGCAAATATGTGACTCCCGTTTTTTAATTTTGTTGTTAGTGTTGGTGTCTTGTAGCCCAGGCTGGCCTACATAGCGTAGTTTAATCTTTTATTCCTGATCTTCCTTCCTCTACCTCTCAAGTGCTAGGATTACAGGCATGTGTCACCAGGCCAGGCTAGAACTCCCTTATTCTGAATACTGTGCAGCAAGTAATCTGTTAACAGACTGTGATGTGGTTAACTCTCCTTGTGGATGGATGTGTACAGTGTTTCCTTATTAAAAATAATGCTGTACATATGAAGTTGCACACACCAGCCTGCCTCTCCCAGGACAGCTCTGGAAAGAGACTTGTTACTGCTGAGACCTTCCCTCTGGCTGCTTGGTTTCTCTTCCCGTCTACATTTCAGCCAGTACATTCCAGAGTCTTTGTTCCCCAGACATATTTTATTTATTTATTTATTTTTCTCTCTGTGTATGAATGTAATGTCTGCATGCAGGTCTGTGCACCCTTGTCCTGCAATGCCTCAGAGGTCAGAAGAGGGCAGAGGTCAGAAGAGGGTGTCAGATTCCCCTGGAACTGGAGTTCTCCTGGAATTGGAGTTTCAGCTGCCATGTGGGTGCTGGGGATCGAACCCAGGTCCTCTGCAAGAGCAGTCGGTGCTCTTAACCGCTAGGCCATCTCTCCAGCGCCCCCAGACATATTTTAAAAGACTCAATTTCCTATACCAAACAAAACTGAAGGAAAATCAGCTTGGTAAGAGACTGAATGAACTACCCCTTCCCTCACTCTGCCTCCCCACTCTGGGAGGGTGAGAGACATCCACCTCAGAACACAGGCCCCTAGCAAAAGACATCTGGTTTCTGATCAGAGATCTTGCAGATCTAGTTCCTTGGAAGAAGATACCTGGTTCCTCTATCAGAAGGCACGCCCCACTTTCTGGGATTCCGGAAAGGCACAACCCCCTTTCTGGGATCTTTTCGGTCCACCTATAAATCCCAGATGCCCCAATCCCAATGCTCCAACCTCCATTCAGGAGGGAAGGTTGCCTGTTCTTCATAGCTAATAAAGCTATCTGTATCTATTAAAGGTCAGATTCAGTTTGTACTTCTTTATCATCTCAAATTCTGACCAAAAAAAACACCTGGAAAAATGAAAAGCCTTTAATATTTTCCTTCCATTGCTCTGGCTTCTCTCCACTCACTGGCTTGTTGGAACAGCTCAGCAAAGTGAAATCTGAGAAAAGGCACCCACACTTACGGGAGAAAAGTCACAAATGTGACAACTACCTGTTTTGTGTCATTCATAAAACCTATTTTTCCTTTCTCTAGAGAATTCCTAAAGGGTGGCCTTTAACTTCTCAGCAGTCGTCTTCCGTGTCCCTAAAGCTTCAGCCCTAATTGTTGGGGATAAAACGGGCAGTGCTAGCCAAGTCACCACCCTAGCCCCATTAACCCTTTCTTTTTTTTTTTTTTGGTCTTTTCGAGACAGGGTCTCCTTGTAGCCCCCTGGAACTCGCTCTGTAGACCAGGCTGGCCTTGAACTCACAAAGATCTTCCTGCCTCTGCCTCCCAAGTGCTAGGATTAAAGGCGTGCGCCACCACGCCCGGCCTTACTGGGGAGGTGAATGACAATAGAGCCTAGGTCTCCCAGGCAAAGACTGTCGTTGTAACACACTTAGGAAGAACTGAGGAAAACACAAGGGAAGTGCACCCAGGTGTGGCAGACCTCCCTTCAGAGATTTTCAGGATGAGGATGTGAGGCTGGGTTGTTCCTTAGAGCAGTCCTTAGAAGATTGAGAGTGCTGCTCCCAATGCAGGAGGGGGTGGGGGTGCTGAGGTGGTAGAGGTGCAGGAGGGTGGGTGATGGGTCATAGAGCTGCGGGGGGGGGGGTGACGGGAAGCAGAGCTGAAGGACGGGGTGGTAGAGCTGAAGAAGGGGGTGGGTGATGAAGAGGTAGAGGTGAGAGCCAGGTGCTCAGGCCTGTCCACTTCCTGGAGCTCTACCAGTTGGGTATTCAGGCACCCGGAGTTCGGGGTGCGGTCCAGAGCCCCAGCACGTCCAGGCTCTAAGCGGGGTTTCTGCTGACCCCCTTCCAGGGTGTGCACACTGGGGGGTTACATAACCTTTACTTAAACACGCTGGCAGGCGCTGAGGTATTTTTAGCTGGTTCTACACCGGGTGACTCCAGGTCCAGCCGGTCTGCAAGGGCTCATGACCCACCAGTCTCCGCCGGGGCCGCTAAGAGGCCCGAGCAGGGCGGGACAAAGACCTCGGCGCTTCGGGACCGACACTCAGAGACCGCACTCCGGTCCCTGCACCCCAGCCCCCAGCCAGCCCACGCCCGCGGGCACAGCAGAGTCACCTCCACAGCCCAAACCCAGCACCGCCCCGCCGGGCCGCCAACCGCTTTACGACACCGCCTGGAGGAGGTGTGGACCGTGCCAGCCAATCCGGGCCGCGTCCTCATTGGCTGAGCGCGGGGTGGCCGTAAGGCGCTGCTGGGTGTCGTGAGGCCGGGAGCCGGGCTGCTGCGGTCGGCGGTGTCACTGGGCTGAGGAGCACAGCGGGATGGCTGGGGCACTGGTGCGGAAAGCTGCGGACTATGTCCGCAGCAAAGACTTCCGGGACTACCTCATGAGGTGCGAGGGTCCGGGACCGCGGGAGCCGGGGGGCCTGGCGGGGAGGTCGGGGCCGCCTTTCCCGCCGCTCCGGGGAGCGCGCTTTCCTTCCCCTGGCCTCCTAGCTTGAGAGGGTCTCCCTGTGGCCCGGGATGGTCTGGAACTCGCCATGTACACTGGGCTGCCCTTGATCTCACGGAGGTCCGTCCACCTCTGTCTCTCGGCGTCTTTAGCTCTTTCCCAACTTTAGCCTTCTGTTTCTACGGCGAACCTTCTAAAAGGTGCAGCTGAGGATAACAGTGCATTGTGTAATTAAGAAAGAAGCTGTGGTAGCTGGAGAGATGGCCCAGCCGTTAGGAGCACTGGCTTCTCTTGCAGAGGGCCTGGGTTCAGTTCCCAGCACCCACATGGTGGGTGACAACCTTCAGTAACTCCAGTTCCAGGGGATCTACCACTCTGTTCCGACCTCCCCAGGCATTGCACAACACGGGTGCACCGACATACATCCAGGCAATGTACTCACACATAAAATAAAAGAATGAAGCTGTTAACCTTTTTTTTTTTTTTTTTTTTAGCTTATGCAAGTTCTGTTGAGGATTACCTAATAGTTTTGTTACATAGGAAGAGTCTGTTAAATACAGTTAACAGGTTTTCAAGAAGTGTTAGCTCTGCTTTGCTGTTTCTTTCCTACTGAATGAGTTTCCCCAGCCGAGTTTTACAATAGAATTCTTGAATATATTGTCTGATATTTTTTGTTTAAAGTTCACCCTCATTAAGCTTTGTTTAATCCTTTCTTTCTCCAGTATTGCTTTAATTGAATTACACTTTGGTAAAATAAGGAAAAGAATTGTCATGGCCAGGAAGTGCTTCCCAGTGGTGTAGCAAACCAGAAACTGGAAGACAGGCTTCCTAGGCAAGGTGCCCCAAGCAGGTGGATTTTAAGTTTATTCGAGACATGGTCTCACTGGGTAGCTCTGGGTGACCTGGAATTCTCAGGCCCACTCCCCCCCCCCCCTTTTTTTTTCCCCTAACAACTCTGCTTTACTTTAGGAAAGGAGAATAAAACATAAAGGGGGGGGGGGGGGCAGTTGTGGCTCTGTTCTGTTGGGGAAAAAAGCATCCTGCCCTTCTTTAGTGACTTGTACCTGTTCCATTGCCACCTATAGATCTGCATAGGGTTAGAGTCTGCTGAGTGTTCTAAACTGAAACCCTTCTAAGGCTAGAAAAACAAACTTCTTTAAATAAGAAAAGTAGCTTTTTGAGACACGGCTTCATTTGAAGCCCAGAGGGCCCTGGAACTCACTACCTGTCTTGAACTTCTGACACTCTAGCTTCTCCTTCCTGAGTGCCTGCCTACCTGGGCATGTGCTGCACTGCCTGTTTATGTGGTACTGGAGATAGAACACATGGCTTTGTGCATGCTAAGTAAGCTACTGTACAAACTGCACCAGATCCCAACCCTCTAGAGTTAGAAAAAGTGTAAGCACAGACCACACTTGTTTTTTTAGCAGCTCTACAGAAAGTAATATTATGCAGATTACAAACTCCTGCAGTCATGTTTTTTGAACAAGACAAAATGTTTTTCTCACTAAAGTAGATTTCCAATGTTTCTATTTTGTATTTTTTGAGGATTTTTTTTTTAATAATGTGTCTGTAGATGCCATTGGAGGCTAGAAGGGAGTATGAGATCCCTAGGTGTTTGTGAGTGATCCGATGTGAGGTCTGGGTGTCCTATAGAGCAGTAGGGGCTCTGAACTGCTGAGCCATCTTTCCAGACCTTTTTTTTTTTTTTTGGTCTTTTCAAGACAGGGTCTCCCTGTAGCCCCAGCTGGCCTGGAACTCGCTTCGTAGACCAGGCTGGCCTGGAACTCACAGATCCACCTGCCTCTGCCTCCCAAGTGCTGGATTAAAGGTGTGCACCACCACACCTGGCTCCAGACCTGTTTTTTTAATTTTTATTATTATTGATGTGTATGAAGTATATTCCCTGCATGTATGTAAGTGCACCCATGGAGGCCAGAGAGGGTGTTGGATCCCTTGAACTGGAGTTAGCTGTCATGGATGCTAGTGACCAGACCTGGGTCCTCTGCAAGAGCAGCTAGTGCTCTTAACCACCTAGCCATCTCTCCAGCTCATTTTTATTTTTAATGGTTTTGTGTGCACTCCTGTGTGTTGGTTCGATTTGGTTTTTTGACTGAGAAATGGGTTAAGAAGACAGGTTCTCATTTAAAAGATCTTCAAATCATTAGCTTTGCACAGTGGCAGTATCGTAGCCAATGAGGTTTATCCAAGGCGTGATTATTGCTAATTGAAAAAAAAAAATGATCTTCGAATCATAGCTTGGTGTGGTGGTGCATGCCTTTGATCCCAGCACTTGAGAAGCAGAGATAGGCGGATCTCTGTGACACTGAGGTCAGCCTGGTCTACATAACAAATTCCAGGACAGCTGGGGTATAGGGAGACCTTGCTTCAAAACACACACACACACACACACACACACACACACACACACAAATCCTCAAATCAGACTCAGCTTGTGAACTTTGATTATATCTGGTGTAAATAGATGATCTCACAGTTAACCAATAAACTGGCCTTTTCTTCCCTCTCATTCTTCATCTTAGATTTTTGCTAAAATTGATTACATTAAAATGTACAATGGGGGGCTGGAGAGATGGCCTAGTGGTTAAGAGCGCCGACTGCTCTTGCGGAGGACTCGGGTTCGATCCCTAGTACCCGCATGGCGGCTGAGAACCGTCTATAACTCCAGTTCCAGGGGAATCTGACACCCTCTTCTGACATCCGCGGCATTGCACGACACGGGTGCACAAACTTGCATGCAGACAGTACATTCATACACATACAGAAATAAAATTAATAAAAATTTTTTTTAAATGTACAATGGGGGCTGGAGAGATGGCCTACAGTTAAGAGCACCGACTGCTCTTGCGGAGGACCTGGGTTCGATCCCCAGCACCCGCATGGCGGCTGAGAACCGTCTATAACTCCAATTCCAGGAGAACTCCAGTTCCAGGGGGATCCGAGACCCTCTTCTGACCTCCACAGCATTGCACAACACGGGTGCACAAACCCACACGCAGACAGTACATTTACACACATAAATTAATTAATTAATTAAAAAAATGAAATGTACAATGAAGGGCTGGAGGGATAGTGTGCCTGTTAAAGGCTAAGGCTAACAACCAAAACAAAATGATCAGTGAAGTGAGACATGTATTTTTTATTTTAATATTATGTGTACTAGTGTATTACCTGTTTGTATGTAAGTGCACTGTGTCATGCAATGCCCGTGGAGGACAGAAGAGGATGTCATAGTCCCTGGAAATGGAGTTAGAGGATTAGAAGATTGTTAGCCAGCATGTGGGTGCTGGGATTTGAACCCAGGTCTTCTGTAAGAGCAGTCAGTTCTCCTAATTGCTGAGCCATTCTCTAGCCCCCAAAACATGTGTTTGTTTGTTTGTTTGGTTGGTTGGTTGGTTTTGGATCTTCCTTTGGGAGGGTGTTTTGTTTTTCAATCAAGTTCTCACTATGTAGCCTTTGCTGTCCTAGAGCTCTCTATATAGACCAGTACTCTGTCCTTAAACTCACTGACCTCTGCTTTGCCTCTGCCTCCTGAGTAGTGAGATTAAAGGAGTGCACCATCATACCTGCAAAACATTTATTTTAAGGGCTGAGTCTGTCAGTATGCGTGTAGATATATTATTTATCTTAGAGATTTACTTTCCTTATTTTCTTTTTCCTTTTTTTTCTCCTTATTTTCAAGTCGATAATAGAGATGGCTGTACAACTGTTCTCTCTCTGTCTCTCTCTGTCTCTCTCTCTCTCTCTCTCTCTGTGAGATGTTGGCAGTGAATATTCTCAAGTTAATAGGTGTTCTATTCTAACTTTAACTTCTGAGTTTCTAAGAAAGCTTTAAGAATTTATACTATAAGCCGGGCGTGGTGGCGCACGCCTTTTATCCTAGCACTCGGGAGGCAGAGGCAGGCGGATCTTTGTGAGTTCAAAGCCAGCAGCCTGGTCTACAGAGTGAGTTCCAGGCCAGCTGGGGCTACAGGGAGACCCTGTCTTGAAAAGACCAAAAAAAAAAATTTATACTATGTAGCCGGGTGTGGTGCACCTCTTTAATCCTAGCACTCCGGAGGCAAAGGCAGGCAGGCGGATCTCTGTGAGTTCAAGGCTAGCCTGGTCTACAGAGTGAGCTCCAGGCCAGCTGGGACTAAAGGGAGACTCTGTCTCAAAAAGACAACAACAAAAAAAAGAATTTATACTAATTACCCAGATGAGAAGTTGCAGGGAAATATTTCCCTACTTATGGAATATTAGGGTTAGTGGACCTTAGAAAGCACTTCCTTTGTCACATGAGAAAAGCAAACAGAAAACTTGACAACCTCTGAACATCAAATTTGTACAGACAAAACAGAATCATCAGTTTAAGACTTAAGGGAGAAGAGAAACACACAGATGGTTCTGAAAGAAAGTAGCGTTTGGATCCTTTTTGGTTCCCTTCTTTTGAGCTCCTTTTCCTGCATCTGCCTTCTTTCTCTCTGCACACTGCGTCTCACATCCTGCCTTTGGACTCTCTGAGGACTTCGCCCCTTATATATAATATAATTGACCTTCAGACATTTAATGAAGCTGAAAATGCCAAAGCACCACTAGCCATGAGAGTTTCTTGATGTCTGGATAGACCAATTTACAGAAGTCTTTACTGTCATTTAATAGTGCTCCACCTGTTAAATTAAAACTAGAAAATTAGATAAAATTTTGTGAAAATAAGTGAATAGGTGAGTATTTTTGGCAATCTTGAACTGCAGTCTAGGCAGTCTTTTTCAGTCACATTTCAGCCAGCATGCTTCAGAGTCACGAGTAAAGATCACACGACCTCTCTGCTTATGTCCTGCCAGTTGGGCTATGTGATGGTACTGATATCTAGGATTGGCTGTTGAGAGATGATGTCATGCAATGTGGGGGCTGCCAGTCCCCAACTTATATAAACTGCCTGTTACATATAGTAAACGGAATTGCGTGGTGGCACACGCTTTTAATCCCAGCACTCAGGAGGCTGAGGCAGGCGGATCTCTGAGTTCAAGGGCAGCCTGGTCTGCATAGCAACTTCCAGGCCAGCTGGGGCTACAGGGAGACCCTGTCTTAAAAAGACCAATAAATGCCCGGGCGTGGTGGTGCATGCCTTTAATCCTAGCACTTGGGAGGCAGAGGCAGGAGGATCTTTGTGAGTTCAAGGCCAGCCTGGTCTACAGAGTGAGTTCCAGGACAGCAGGGGCTACAGGGTCTCCCTGTCTCTAAAAGACCAAAACATAAAATAAAAATAAATAAGTAAATAAATAAACAGAGTTGCATGCTCTGCTGCACTCCCCAGAATGTTACTATGATGACCCCGCTTGGGTACCCTCTTCAGCCTGTTCTACCACAGGATTAACCTGCCCTACAAGTACCTGCTTTATTATTTACTATAAAGCTACAGTAATTAGCTACTGCCAGGAATATGCAAATATATCAGTGGAGCAGAATAGACAGCACTTAAGTAAACACACATAAGTACAGTCAATTGAACTTTGACCCAGGAGCAAAGACAAAACAAATGATCTTTTTAACAGTAGTGCTGAGCAACTAACTACCTGACCATCTTTTTTGTTTTGTTTTGTTTTGTTTTGTTTTGTTTTGTTTTGTTTTGTTTTGTTTGAGGCAGGGTCTCCCTTGAATTACAGTCTAGGCAGTCTTCAAATCTCACACCATCCTAATTTAAATAGTGCTATAAATAAGAAACTCCCATGGCTAGTGGTACTTTGGCATTTTCAGCTTCATTCAATGTCTGAAGGTCAATTATAGGGGTGAAGTCCTCAGAGAGTCCAAAGGCAGGATGTGAGATGCAGTGTGCAGAGAGAAAGAAGGCAGATGCAGGAAAAGAAGGCGCTCAAAAGAAGGGAACCAAAAAGGATCCGAACGCTACTTTTAGTATGATTAAATATTAAAGTAAGTTACAATAAATGGCATTACCTAATTACTCATGACTCTGAAGCATGCTAGCTGAGATTCAAGCCCACACGTGCCCAAGCTGGGTATGCCCACACTGGGTACACCCACAGGTACTGTCAGTCTTCTAACTTTGTTCTTCCTCAATACTGTGTTTATAAATACACATATATCTATATAATGCATTGAGTCTATTTAGTGATGCACATGTGTAAATGTGTTTAAGGCTGACTACTTGGGATTAGATAACCTATCTAGTTCCTGGAGAAGACTGATTCTTCCTCCCTCAGCATCCATTGCCTGAGGTGTGGCCGTTTTCTTAATTGTTAATTTGTAGAGAAGGACCTTGCCCATTGCAGTTGGCTTGGTGCCCTCCCTGGGCAAATGGGCCTTTGCTGTATAAGAGAGGTATCCAAGAGATAAAACATAGAAAGATATAAAAACTAGAAAAACATTAAACATAAAACTATGGAATATAGGAGAAAATCTAAACACGCTGTATTGGCAATGACTTAGTAGATTCGTATGAAAGGCATGATCCATGAAAGAATGGGTGAATTGGCCTTCATTAAGATTAGCTGGACATGGTGGTGCCTTTAATCCCAGCTACATTAGGGAGGCAGAGGCAGGCAGGTCTCTGTGAATTCAAGGTCAGCCTGTTCTGCATAGTGAGTTGCAGGCCAGCTGGGGCTACAGGGAGACCCTGTCTCAAAAATACCAAAGAAATAAATTTAAAGTTTTAAGGGCTGGGGAGAGGGCTTAGCAGTTAAAGAGCACTGGCTGTTCTTGCAGAGGACCCAGCTTCAATTCCTGTCACCCACATGGTGGCTAACAGCGTTCCATAACTCTAGTTCCAGGGGATCTGACATCCCCTCTGACCTCTGTGTCAGGGTGTGAGCGGCATCCCAGTTCCCTAGTGGGGTGATTATACCTGAGGAATGATGGGTGGAGGTTATCTCCTGGACTGTGTGTTTGTGTGCCTACAAACATGCACACAGAAGATTGGCATCTCTGCCTTACTGCATCTGTCTCTTTTGCTACCTTAAACTTGAGGTCAGATTCCTGCTCAACTCTGAAAGTAAACATGTTAATTATTTAAGGAGCAGTAGTTTAAAACTGGTACAAAGTTGATTTGTCCTAAATTTACTTATTCTCTCTTTCCCACTGAAGCCTGAGGGCATCAAGATCAGAGTAACTAAGATCTTCAAAACTCCAGAAGCAATGAATCTTGCAGGTAGATCACCCCACTAGGGAACTGGGATGCTGTTCACACCCTGACACGCATGCACAGTGAGTTATGCGCAGAACCAGAGCTGAGGTAATGGCCAACCAGACCACAGTTGACTGCTGCCCTGGCTTGAGTGCATCTTTTTCTGCCTTTATCCCTTCCCCAGTACAATTTTCCAGCTGTTCCCAGCACTGTGAATATGTTGCTTAAGCTGCTAGTCCTTGGGGCTGGAGAGATGGCCTAGCAGTTAAGAACGCCAACTGCTCTTTGCAGAGGACCTGGGTTCAGTCCCCAGCACCCACATGGCAGCTGAGAACCGTCTTTGGCTCCAATTTCAGGGGAATCTGACACCCTCTTCTGACCTCCGAGGCATTGCATGACATGGGTGCACCAACCTACATGCAGACAGTGCATTCATACACATACAAAGGTAAATAAAATTAAAAATATATATACTGCTATTTAAGAAAAAAGAAAAATGATGCTAGTCCTCATTCCTTCCTGTGTGACCATGTTGAATAAGCTCTGTGCTGCTTCACAGCCACGGGTCTCTGGTTAGCCTCTTGGAGCTGAGGGTGGCCAAATCTGGTCTGCTGGGACCCCAAGTCAGGCCTTGGGCAATGATTCCAGCTATGTAATAATCTGGAAAAGGCAAAGCTATGGAATCACTGAAAAGATCAGAAGTCGGCAGAGTAAGGGATCAGCAGATCGCAGAGTAGTGAGGTGCTCCTCCCAGTGCAGAGAACATGCTTTTCTACGGTGGCACTAAGTATCCCTTAAGTGTGTCAACCCAATAAACCAGTACAATTATTTTTTGTCCTATTCATATAAAAGCAGCAGACCAAATATAGAGAAAAGCATATTTCTGTGTGGTTTTACATTGCTGTCCCCAAGTTGCAGTTTGGAATGCAGCTGTGCTCAGCACTGTACACCAGTGCACCACATCAAATTGTACTCTGTATATTTTTTATAAATTGATCTTTGGAGCAGGTACTATTACATAAGGGGGGGCATTTTTTAACAGAACACATGAAATGTATATACCTAACCATGGAGTGTTAAGACTTTGCTTTCCATATTTTGTGTGTGTGTATGTGTGTAGGTCAGTGTGAATGTGTCCACTTTACGTGTGTAGGTGCCTATAGAAGCCAGAAGAGGTTGTCACATCCCTGGAACTGGAATTACAGATGGTTGTGAGCTACCCAATTAGGGTGCTGGTAACTAAACTTGGGTTCTCCAGAAGAGACGCTGAACCATCTATCCAGCTCCTTCTTTTCAGATTTTTTTTTTTTTTTGTCTTTTTGAGACAGGGTCTCCCTGTAGCCCCAGCTGTCCTGGAACTCACTCTGTAGACCAGGCTGGCCTTGAACTCACAAAGATCCGCCTGCCTCTGCCTCCCAAGTGCTAGGATTAAAGGCGTGCGCCACCTCAGATATTTGATTGAGAATTGACTTATGCTTTAGACAACACTTGTCATAATTGAGGAATGTTGAGTCACTGATTTCTTTTTTTCGATACTGTGTTTTTACGTGTATGAGTGTATTGCCTACATGTGTCTGAGTGCACCTGTGTTGTGCCCTGCCCATGGAGGGCAGAAGGTTTCAGATCCCATGGAACTGGAGTTGATGGCTGTTATCTGCCATATGGGTGCTGGGACTTGAACCTGGCTGCTCTTAACCACTGAGCTATCTCTCCAGCCCTGGAGTTACTGATTTCTGTATTTAACGAGAAACTTAGAATTACTTTCTTAGATTGTTTTACAATTATTAACCACTTTTAAAGTGAAGTGATCAATATTGTTCTCTTTTCTTGGTCTTTTTGAGACAGGACCTCCCTGTAACCCCAGCTGGCCTGGAACTCAACAGGTAGACCAGGCTGGCCTCTAGCCACCTTCCTCTCCCTCCTGAGTGCTGGATTAAAGGTGTGTGCCACCACGCCTAGCTTAATAGTTCTTATATTAATGTAAGATTTTATACATTGAGCAGGATATGAAAGAAAAACTAGTTCTCAGATTTTTATAGTTTATACAGGGGTTACCTGTTCTCAGATTTTTATAGTTTATACAGAGATTACCTGTTGTACATTAGAGAAGTATGAGACTTTTATTGCTTGATTTAAAGCATTCTAAATATGAAAACTAAATGATCGCTGTGTGCCTTTGTTTTGTTATGACAAAATACCCTAGGCTAGGTAAGTACTTTAAGGACAAAAGGTTTAACCTTTAGTTGAGGAGGGTAAAGAGATGAAGCCCGTCTTAAGTTCTGGAAAGGCCTTGCGGTATACAATCCCAGTCTAGAAGACCATTAATTCCTTCTAAAGGTGGTTCGTCCATCACCCAGGTACTACCTCTTAAAGATTCCACCACTTTAACATGCCGTACCCGGGGACCAAGCTTCCAGAACAAAAACTTTTGGTGATTAAACTCTAGGAGCCTTTAAGTTGAAACATAATTTAAGCACTGGATCTTTAAAGAATTTTCAGAAGGGAAAAACGGGTTCTTGGTAATTTATAGTTAATAAAAGTCCTGTGTTCAGTCCCTGAAAAAAGACACTTCCAGGAAAGCAGTGTCGAGAAAGTGACTGTTCCACTAAAAATTCCCACATCTGGCTGACCTGGTTAGGCAACTGACGGCTCTGCGGGGGAATACTGTGTTCCGTTCAGCCTTGCACAGGACTGTGTTGTCAGTTAGACTCTCTGTGCCTTTATCAGACAATTCATAATGGAACTAAGTATATTAACACTGTCAGCAATTACTTACAGAAATTAGAACCTCTGTAGCCTCTGACTTAAAACAACCATGAGAGTTGTTGGATTTGAATGCATGTAAAGGATTTTTATTGTTTTATTTCAGTAACTTCGGGTAATTGAATTTTGAGATTTTGATCGTAAAAGGTTATCCTAATAAGATAAACTGCCATTTCAGAAATCCTAATAGCCCACTATAAAATGTTTGATGTATTTTTTTTGGGGGGGTGGTCTTTTTGAGACAGGGTCTCCCTGTAGCCCCAGCTGTCCTGGAACTCACTCTATAGACCAGGTTGGCCTTGAACTCACAAAGATCCGCCTGCCTCTGTCTCCCAAGTGCTAGGATTAATGGCGTGCGCTTACTCCCGGCTGCTTGATGTATTTTTAAATTTTTGTTGTTTTATTGTAATTTTGATACTTTTAAAAAGAGAACAAGTTTATATTCAGGAAAATATCTTCAAAAGTCTTCACCATTTTCTGGGCATGGTGGTGCACACCTTTAATCCCAGCACTCCAGAGGCAGAGGTAGGTGGATCACAGTGAGTCCCAGGCCAGCTGGGGCTACAGGGAGACTCTGTCTCAAAAAAGTTTTTACCATTCATTCAGGCAGTCATTTATTCAGTCAATAATTAATGCCAGGCACCACTTTAGATTCTTTAGTAGTAAGAAAATTACAAACCTGGGACTGGAGAGATGGCTCAGCAGTTAAGAGCACTGGCTGCTCTTGCAGAGCACCCGAGTTGGGTTCTCAGCACCCACGTGGCAGCTAACATCTGTCCATAACTCCATGGGCATTGCATGACATGGGTGCATTTACATGTAGGCAGTACACTCCAGCACATAAAATAATAATACAAATAAATAAAATTTTTTTAAATACAGACCTTCAAGGGGCTTTCTGTAATAATGGAATAGTAAGTAGAAGCAGAAATTTCATTTGGTAAAATTCATCTGTGTGGCTCTTCCAACTTGTCACCCACAAAAGAGTATCCCATATAAGGCTGTGTGTGCTATCAATTTAAGAGCCACAGGCTGCTGGCCTGCACCTGAAATGTGGCTAGTCCAAACTGAGATATGCATTAAGTGTTACACACCGGACTTCAAAGAATATGTACAAAAAAAGAGTGTAAAATAGCTAAATAAGAATTTTAAGGGCTGGAGAGATGGCCTAGCGGTTAAGAGCGCCGACCGCTCTTACAGAGGACCCGGGTTCGATCCCCAGCACCCACATGGCAGCCGAGAACCGTCTGAAACTCCAATTCCAGGAGAACTCCAGTTCCAGGGGAATCCGACACCCTCTTCTGACCTCCGCAGCGTTGCACGACACAGGTGCACAAACTTGCATGCAGACAGTACATTCATACACATACAGAAATAAATAAAATTAATAATAAAAAAATTTTTTTAAGAATTTTAATGGTTATATGTTCAAAATAAACTATTTTGATTTATTTATGTATATCAGTGTTTGCCTACATGTATGTAAGTGCACCCATGCTGTGCAATGCCAGAGGAGGACATCAGGGCCCTGAAACTGGAGTTACATATGGTCGTTAGCCACCACGTGGGTTCTGGGAATCAAGCCTGGTGCCTCCTCAGGAGCATCCAGTGCTCTTAATCGTTGAGTCATGCAGCTCCAGTTTACTTTGACATAGCTGAATAACTTTAAAACTAAATGATATTATTCTCTCCTCTCCGTTGCTCTTTCTCCCAGGGCAGGTCCTCACTACATGGCTCAGGTTAGACTCAAACTTGCTTTATAACCTTACACTGGCCTCTGACTTAGAATCCTCCTCTCCCAGCCTCCTGAGTGCTAGGATTACAAGAGTCCACCATGTTCTGCTCTTTTTACTTTGCTTAAGATGACGTGTAGAAATTTTTTTTTTTTTTTTGGTCTTTTTGAGACAGGGTCTCCCTGTAGCCCCAGCTGTCCTGGAACTCGCTCTGTAGACCAGGCTGGCCTTGAACTCACAAAGATCCGCCTGCCTCTGCCTCCCAAGTGCTAGGATTAAAGGCGTGTGCCACCACGCCCAGCAAAAATTTTTAATTACATATATAGCTCAAGTTTTTTATTTATGTTATATTTCTGTTGGACAGCTCAGCCCTAAAGGTGAAGCTTATCTTTCATAGAATTAAGATTTATTTTCATTAGGTCAAACTTTATTATACATAGTTCTTTTAAAAAAACTAGCCAGGCATAGTGGCACACACCTTTAATCCCAGCACTCAGGAGGCAAAGGCAGGTGGATCTCTGTGAGTTCAAGGCCAGCCTGGTCTACACAGTGAGTTCAGGCCAGCTGGGGCTCCAGGGAGACCTTGTCTCAAAAAGACTATAAAATATATATATATATATATATATATATATATATATATATATATATATATATATATATATATATATATATTACATTTCTTTATGTGGGGAGGGGCATGTGTGCCAGAGCACACTTGATATTCTCAGAGGGGCTAAAAGAAGACATGTTTAGAAGATATGTTTCTAAACTTGAATTCAGGTGAAGTTGAGATGAACTAGATCTGTTTGGAAACATCTGATTTTTTTCTTTTCTTTCTGTTTTGTTTCCTCTATGTCTCCTCTGAACCTTGATGACTGGTCACAAAATAGTACGGTAAGAAAATTGTATCCCTACTGGGCATTTGTGGGCTTTCTGCTTTAACAGAGTTAGAGACAGCAGACATGTTGGTGGCTTGTCTAGCCACCCGATGAGATGAAATGCTCCTGTGAGCCCTGGCTCTGGGACCTGAAGCTTTCCTCCTGTGATGTTTCACTGACAGTAGTTGGCAGCTGATGAAAGGGAGAGAGAAGGAGAAGTAGACTGTGATGGTCGTTTCTGCAGCAGGGAGCTCGTTACCATGGCTTGCTTTCCAAACACAAGGACAGATCTCACACAGTGCTGCTTGTTGTTCTTTGAACTTTTTATAGCTAGAATTACAAATCATAGTAGAATAAAATTATTTTGCATGTAACCAATAAATATTAATCATAGAATTTCTTATTTTTAAAAATAAATTGATCTGTTTCTAGCAACCTAGATCATACATGAATTCCAAAACGGGGAAGAGATAATTAAAATTTTATATGAGACAGTAAGTTTCTGTGTTGCAGTGGTTCTACTTTGTATGTGTTTGTGTAATCCAAGTTGACTTTAAACTTCTCCTGCCTTAGGTGACAGAGTGCTGGGATTAGAGAAAGGTACTACCACACTCAGCACCTTCATGTTTTTAAGGAACATATTTAAGTGTAGCTCAATGCTCTAAACACCTGTGTGTGTGTGTGTGTGTGTGTGTGTGTGTGTGTGTGTGTGTGCCTGTGCCTTAACTTGCAGAATTCTGTATCATGTATTGAAACACTGCTATTCTTAAACTATCACCTGACCAGCAATCCCCCTGGCTTCTAGAAGGTTCAAATCTGTACCCCTCTCTGCCCCTACTTTGCAGAAGGCAGGATGTACCTGGTGGTAGATGGGATAGTCAGGACTGGTCAGCACCCCTTAGAGTAGCTAACTCTTCAAGGCTTTCTTACAAACCTCACAATCTGCATAGTAAAGTAGACATCAAGAAAGGTATATAGCAAAGGGCAGTGGGAAGAGATGAAATGGGAAAGATAGGAAAATAGACACAGTAGAGAAAGGAAAGAGGGGAAGGAAGGTTATTATGGAACAAACAGTACAGTTGAAAAGTAAAGCAGCGGCCGGGTGTGGTGGCGCACGCCTTTCGTCCCAGCACTTGGGAGGCAGAGGCAGGCAGATCTCTGTGAGTTCAAGGCCAGCCTGGTCTTGAACAGTTGGGGCTACAGGGGGACCCTGTCTCAAAAAGCCAAAAAAGAAAAGAAAAGAAGCATCTCATAAAAGGACAGGTAGGAAAAGGAGCCAGTAGTTTAACCGATAAATAAGTACTTGTCCTCACAGGCTCTGCGGATAGGGAAAGAGCATACTGTCCTGTTGGAGTGTCGGAGTATGTGAGTATGAGGGGGCTCCCTCAGGTAGCATGCAGTTTGAATGCAAGAAGACTTGCTAGTCTGCCCAGAAACCAGCAATAACCAATTATTTACAGAGACTACAACTCAGATAAAGGTGGGGAGTCCTTGCCATGGCTACATGGTCCTTTGACATAGTCATTCAAAGTGGGGGCCTCAGCATTTACATTTGAAGTGTGTTAACATTTCAAGGTTTTCTTTTTTTAAATTTCAAGTGTCTGAGTGTTTTGCCTGCACATATGTAAGTGCAGCCATACGTGCAATGCCCACCAAGGCCAGAGGAGGGTGTAGATTTCCTAGAACTGGAGTTCCAAATGATCAGTAGCTACTGTGTTGGTGCTTGAAACTGAACCTGGGTCCTCTGCAAGAGCAGCCATTGCTCTTAACCACTGAGCCATTTCCCCGGCCCCTCAAAGTTGTCTTACATGAAGCCAAATGTGATCTGTATTTATCTTTCTTCTATTACCCTTGGTTCCCCAGTTCTTAGAGGATTTTAAGATTTTAATGATCTTGGGATGGGGTGGGGTGGTGGGGTGGGGGGAAGGGAAAGGGAAATATGCCTGAACTGAATTGGAAAATGCTGTATGAAATACACAAAGCATTAATAAAAAAATGAAAATTAAAAAAAAGATATTAGTGATCTAGCCAATATTAGCAAAGCCAAGACTAGATGTGTTCCCAAATCTGTATTTAAAAAAAAAAAACTATGACAACCAGAAGTCCAGGAAAGGCCATTTTTACCATTTAGTGTTCTGATGACTAAATGGGAGCATTTAGCCAACAAAATGGTTTCCTTCAGATTCTAAAATATTTTCAAACTTTATATAAACAATACGATTGATTTTTTTTTTTTTTTTAAGCTGTCACACCAGGCATGGTGTCTACATAGTGGTATCTTCATAGCCATCTGGGGCTACAGGGAGACTTTGTCTCAAAAGACCAAAAAGAAAAGAATTGTGTGAAATGCAGAGCTCCAATAAAACATTGGTTTTAAACAAAAGAAAAGAAAAAAAAAACTATGTTCTTAAATTAAATTGGACATGGCTGTTGTTAAATAGCTTAATTTTGGTAACTTTGGATTGGGATAGTTTTAGAACAAAAAACAATATGTTTAAGTTTTTTGTTGCTGTTCTTTTTGAGACAGGGTCTTCCTTTAGTCCCAGCAGGCCTGGAGCTCACCATGTAGACCAGGCTGGCCTTGAATTTAGAGATCTGCCTGCCTCTGACTCCCGAGTGCTGGGATTAAAGGTGTGTGCCACCATGCCTGGCCTGTTTAATTTTCTAATATTATTTCAAAAGTGTTTTCATATGAGCTGACAAAAATTTCTTCCTTGGGTCTAGAGAGATGACTCAGTGGTTAAGAGCAAGTACTGCTTTTGCAGAGGACCCTAGTTGGGTTCTCAGCACTAATGTGACTCTAGCTCCTGGGGCCCAAGGCCCTCTCTTGGACTCCTTAGACCTGCACCTTCCCATACACAAACACACACATGGACACAGAATTAAAAGACAAAGCTTTCAAAAAAAATTTCTTCCCTTGCTAAGAATCTTTCCTCAGAAAAAGTATCCATTTTAAGTTATTAATAATTTAATGAAAACTTGGGGGGAAGCATTTTGATAGAGTTAAACATCTGTATAGTAGTTCTAATGAGGGTTAAATTGTGCAAAAAGTTGTGTAAGAAGTTGGTTTCAAGCCAGGCATGGTGGCGCACAACTTTAATCCTAGCACTTGGGAGGCAGAGGCAGGCAGATCTTTGTGAGTTCAAGGCCAGCCTGGTCTACATAGTGAGTTCCAAGACAGCTGGGAGGCTACAGGGAGACCCTGTCTCGAAAAAAAAAAAAAAAAGAAGTTGGTTTCACTTTTAAATTCTCCAACCATATAATCAGAAATTACTGAATTGTAATGTGGAATTGTAATGTGGAAATTGCTAGTGCTGGGCTCACCTTGTAAGAACTGCGGGCTCATTAGGAAAACAATGAGCAATCAAACCTCAGTGTGGAGACTAGTCACCTTGCCAGCTGTGTGCAGGAGGACACGTTCCAGACGCGTTTGGGCGTTTGTGCTGTTTGCAGTGCTAGGAGTGCAGCTGGGCGTGGTTTCAGACTTCTCTCTGCCCTTCCTCTTTATTTTTTGTAGCACTTCTGGGGCCCGGTTGCCAACTGGGGTCTCCCCATCGCTGCCATCAATGACATGAAGAAGTCTCCAGAGATTATCAGTGGGCGGATGACATTTGGTAAGAATTCACGCTGGGGCGAAGGAGGGTGTTACACAGGACTTAGTTCCTGCATACAGCTCAGCTTCATAGTACCAGAAGCTGTGGTCACAATTAGGAAGACACATAAAGAATAGAATGGCATCGAAGAGTGCTACTTGTCTATGGGTGGGAATAATTTGAAGTATTTGAGAAATATTAATCATTAGTATGCCCAGTTAAAGTATGTGTCATCTTAATTATTCTTGGAGCCAGCCCAGTAATTTTTATTATATGATCTGGAAAAGTATCATTACGTTTACTTGAAACTCCAATGTTTTAACATAAAAATGAAGGGAAAGGTATAAATAGGAATCTGTTCAGATGATTGATTATAAAAAAGCAAGAACTGGGGGCTGGAAATATGGTTCAGCAGTTAAGAGCATTGACTGCAGTTGCAGAGGACCTGGGTTCGATTCCCAGCACCCACATGGTGGCTAAGAAATGTCTTTAAGCCGGGCATGGTGGTGCATGCCTTTTAAACCTAGCACTCGAGAGGCAGATCGCCTCTGAGTTCAAGGCCAGCCTGGTCTACAGAGTGAGTTCCAGGCCAGCTGGGGCTATAGGGAGACCCTGTCTCAAAAACAAAATAAAAGGTAAGAACTAGTTTCCCATTGTTTCCGCTAATAACGATCTTCCTAAAATGTTTAATGATGGTGAGTAATAAACATGCCTGTAATACAGTAAATACTCCCGAGCTTCTGGAGGGGAGGGGGCAGAAAGGGTTCTTTTTGACTAACACAACGGACCTGTTGATGAGTTTCTTTAGCCTTGTGGCTAGGCATTCATGTTTCTGCTTTGCTGTTTTGCAGCCCTGTGTTGCTATTCTTTGACATTCATGAGATTTGCCTACAAGGTTCAACCTCGAAACTGGCTTTTGTTTGCGTGCCATGTAACAAATGAAGTAGCCCAGCTCATTCAGGGAGGTCGGCTTATCAACTATCAGTAAGCAAATTTTAATTATATTGTTTATAGAGGAATTAGAATGAAGCTAAGATCTTGTCTTAAGAGATAATGGAGGTGGAGCTGGAAAGATGGTTAAGTGTACTGTCTGCTCTCGCGGAGGACCTGAGTTCATTTCTCAGCACCCACACGACGGCTAACAACCGTCTGTAACTGCAGTTCCAAGGGAATCCAACGCCCTCCTCTGACCTCCACAGGCATGCATTGCAGGATACAGGTACACTTAGATACATGCAGGCAATATACTCATACATGCAAAAAAAATAAATAAAAATAATCTAAGAAAAAGAGGGAGTGGGTGGGGGCAGAGGGGCTGGAGAGACAACTCGGCAATTGAGAGTGCTCCCTGCTTTTCCAGAGGACCCAAGTTTGGTTCCCAGCACCCATGTTGGCAGGCTCGCCAGCCTGTAACTCCAGCTCTGCACTCACATGTACACCCCACACATATAACTTGAAATATTATTTTTAAAAAGAGACAATGGGGGGGAGCTGGAGAGATGGCCTAGCGGTTAAGAGCGCCGACTGCTCTTGCAGAGGACCTGGTTTCAATCCCCAGCACCCACATGGCGGCCGAGAACTATCTGTAACTCCAATTCCAGGAGAACTCCAGTTCCAGGGGAATCCGACACCCTCTTCTGACCTCCGCGGCATTGCACGACACGGGTGCCCAGACCTGCATGCAGACAGTACATTCATACACATAGAAAATAAATAAATGATTAAAAAAATAAAAAAAAGAGACAATGGGGGAACTGGAATATGGATGTCTATGAGAAACTTGGTTATTTTAAAACATGAAAGTTAACGTGAAGTAGGCTGTTAACCATTGTTACAAAACCACATGTTCTGGAAAGGTGTCTTCTCTAAAGGCACGGAGCCTCGGAGGCTGGAAGGAGAATTTATTTCTCATTGCAGTTGTCTCTGATTATTTCCAGGATGAGAAAGAAAGCTTCTGCATAGCACTGTGAGAACCAGCTCTGGAAAGGGGCAGTACCCAGCCACTGCTGCCGTGCCTCAGATCCATCCACGTAAATAGAATTGCTAAGGGGAAAACATGGAATGCTGTGCTTAATAACCATGCCATCTTTATAGAAATTGCTGAGAGTCCCTAAACCAACTCTCTGCTGCCTTACAAATGCTAAAACTTATTTTTCTTTTTCAACAGTAGCTAAAAGTATGTAACTAATTTAATAATTCTGAATGATATCTCCAGTAATCTATATTAATGTGTATATTATCTTTGGGATTTGCTTAACAAAAACCAAAGGGAACAAAATTTTGTAACTACAAGCACTTAAGCACTCAAAATTCTTGACTTTGGGGGTTAGGGATCTAGCTCTGTGGTAGAGCACTCGCCCAGCAAGTCCGAGGCCTCGATTTGGTCCTCAGCTCCAGGGGTGGGAGAGACAAAAAATATTCTTGACTTTTTCTTCTTTAATGACCATAATATATCTAATAGTTGACCATATATCTAAAACATGATTTCCAGTGGTGAAAATTATCAGTGTATTCCCATGCAGTTTGTATATTCAGAGGCTGTAACTTAATGGCAATAAATGATTTAAATATTTGCTATGTGAGTATGACTAAATATCTCTATTTGTTAGGAAATTACAGAACTATGTATCCAAAAGGATAATTATAGGTGAGAAAACTTGAGGAAGCAAAGAGCTGGGGCTGTTCCTTTGCAGAGCTCCCCAGCCCCAGCCGCTCCAGCCCTTCTCTTTAGGGGGTCACAGCCCTGTGAAGTAGGCGGGCTTGTGTGGGGACATACATGGCATCTGCAAGGTGCCCGGTGGTCTGGCAATAGCCCAGCACCCTTGGCTGTCCATCTGCCACGCTGCATCCAGTGCCACAGCCAGGCCAACTCCGCTGGGAGTAGTGCGATCTATAGCTCCCATGGGCTCCTCCAAGCAGTTACTTAAGGGAGACGTCGGGCTGCTGGAGAGCCAACACCAGGAGCCGTGGACTGTTTGAATTTAACAGCTTCTCCTGCTTTATTTATTTATTGGATAAGTACAGAGACAGTAGCAGTTGTAACCTTCACAAGGCCTCTTCCAGCTGTCACTAGTTAGCCACCCTCAGACCTTGTGAGTTTGAATCTTTCTCTTCCTTCCAATGTTTTAGGAAAGTTCTGTCCTAACACTCTTGAGTACCAAGGAAAGAAAATATTTTCCACAGTTCTGTCAAGAATACTGGGCAGCCTGACTGCGGAGGAGAGTCCAGCTAGGCAGAGCCAGGCTGGCTGCAGAGAGCAGCAGATCCAGAGACCCCAAGGAGGAGCTGGGGAGACAGGCCAGAGAGTAAAATGCCCATTAGAGGAGAGAACCCCGTCACAGCATACACCATCAGTGTGGGCAGAGGGAACATGGCCTCCAGGAAGGTACCCACCACTCATGTGCACCCAGCTCGTGAGTCACAGAGGCTTTCACCTGCTTAGTTTGCACAGCTGAGAGTTCAGATAATGGCAAGGATGGAAGACAAGGCGGATCATGGGAGGGGTGGGCTTCGCTCTGTTGGCCCCTGACTATTCACCACGTTGAGGCTACTCACGAAGAGCTGGGTTCCATGAGGTTTTCTTATGGCCTTTGGTTACTTTTTTCTTTTTATGTTTTTTTGAGTCATGGTTTCCATGTAGCCTCAGCTGGCCTGAAACTTACCATTAGACCAGGCTAGCCACAATCCCACAGAGATCTGACTGGTTCTGCTTCCTGAGTGCTGGGGTTAAAGACGTATGCAATTCCCCGCCCCCCTTGGTCTTTTTGAGACAGGGTCTTCCTTTAGTCCCATCTGGCCTTGAACTCTTAGAGATCCACTGCCTCTGCTGGGATTAAAGGCGTGCACCACCATGCCCAATGAGCTTTTTGCTTTTGTATTTTACTTTATTTTGAGACAAGGTCTTGCCGTGTGGCTCAAGCTGGCCTTGAGCTTGCGTTTCTTCAACTTCTGCCTCTGGAAGGTTGGTATTACTACTTAGGCTTTGGCCTAAGTTGTAGCTTTCTGAAGAGCAGGCTGATCAGTTACCTATCCAACTGGGCTTGGAGACAGATTTCCTTGCCAGTGAGATACTCAGCAAATAAAGGACCTTGTTGCCAAGTCTGGTGACCTGAGCTTCATCTGCAGAACCCACGTGGCAGGGGGACTGATTCCTACAAGTTGCCTTTACTTCCACATATGAATAATGTGCACACACACAAATATATAATAAAAAAAAGATCTCCTTGGAAATGGTGACTCTGAGCCCTGGGAAGCTGCTGCTCTTTAACCTGAGAATTTCTAAGTTTTGTCTTTGAGAGACCTGTGGAGTCATTAGCCCAGCATTTGGTATGAGAGCAGAGGGCATGTGATGCGGTGTTCACACAAGGGCCAGAGCCCAGATTCAGCCTCTAGAACTGCCTTTGACTTCATCATTTGGTGTGTGTCAGAGAGCACCTTGGGCAAAGTAAACACTGTTGCAAGAGGATGGCGTTCAGATAACAGTCAACAGTGATGAGATTGTGCCAACTGAGTTGGGCTGATTTAAACCTGATTACTTGGGGGCTGGAGAGATGGCTCAGCAGTTAAGAGCACTGGCTGCTCTTGCAGAGCACCCAGGTTTGATTCCCAGTGCTCACGTGGCAGCTAACAACCATCTGTGACTCCAGGACTTCCAGGGGATCTGACACCTGACTTCCTTGGGCAGTGCACAACTCGAATGCACTTAACACACATGCAATCAATACACTGACACATGTAAAATAAAAATAATAAAATAAATCCAAAACCTGATTCCTTTAAAAGTCCAATAATATGAAATATTCCAATGAACCAAACATCCCAATGTCAGTGGTAAGCCAGACATGTTCCTTTGGGGAGATGGCTATTAAAAACATTCCAGTCTGTATGAGCAGGAAGTTCACATTTCTTATTTTCTACACGTTTGAAAAGCCTGTGAGAGACACAAGATTTGATAACATTTTGGAAGCAGGAAAAATCCAAATTGATTCCTGAGTCAAGACCACCTTCTGATGTGGAAAATGCCATTTAGAAGCCCTTGCCAGTGTGGGTAATGGAACAAAAGGTGTTAATGGAATGCTGTTTTGCTGGTATGTGATTACCAAACAATTCTAAACCTGTTTTTAATTGGATTTTATTTATTTTTTTTTAAATTTTTTTTTTATTAATTTTATTTATTTCTGTATGTGTATGAATGTACTGATACTGTTTGCATGCAAGTTTGTGCACCCGTGTCGTGCAATGCCGCGGAGGTCAGAAGAGGGTGTCGGATTCCCCTGGAACTGGAGTTCTCCTGGAATTGGAGTTTCAGACGGTTCGCAGCCGCCATGTGGGTGCTGGGGATCGAACCCGGGTCCTCTGTAAGAGCGGTCGGCGCTCTTAACCGCTAGGCCATCTTTCCAGCCCTAATTGGATTTTAAATTGTGATGTCGGTCTTCATGTCTAGACTTCGGCTGAGGATTTTCTTA
>VZQC01009664.1:614240-641493 GCA_009823505.1 Rhizomys pruinosus | reverse complement strand
AAAAAAAAAAAAAAAAAAAAACACAAGAAAACAAACTCCCCAATCTGAATAACAAAGACCTGAACAAAGCTGTTGTGCCTTCTATCCCTGGATTCCAGTCCTGGCAACTGTTCAAAGAATAATAAAGATTCTATGCTGGGTGTGGCAGATCTCTCTGAGTTCAAGGCCAGCCTGGTCTACAGAGCAAGCTCCAGGCCAGCTGGGACTAAAGGGAGACCCTGTCTCAAAAATACAAAAAAAAAAATAGAAAAAAAAGTACAAAAATATAGTGGGGCATGGTGACACACATCTTTAATCCTAGCACTTGGGAGGCAGAGGCAGGCAGATCTTTGTGAGTTCAAGGCCAGCCTGGTCTACAGAGTGAGGACAGCTGGGACTACAGGGAAACCCTGTCTCAAAAAGACAAAAAAAAAAGTCCAATAATATAAAAGCAAATGCTCACAAAAGCCATGAATTAAATTATCCTGATTCTAAAAAAAAATGTACTACAGATGTTTTTCATTTCAGATAACAAAATAGGGACTCAAGGGAGTTGTGACTAACCTAGAAATATTAATGCCAGTCGTCAATACTCAGAGTGTCATGTTTTTCTCACAACAGTTACAGTTCATTTCCTTGTTGAACAAATTCTGGGGCACAGGTGACAATTGTGAAAACTTCCAGCGAAACCAAGAATCTCCAGGCCACACAGTGGGCGTCCTGCCCTGGGGCTGGAGGAAGCAGACTGGTCGCCCAGCTAGCTGGAGAAATTGATGGTCTTTTGCTTCCTAATTCTCTGGCTCCAGCTGGCTTTAGGTCAAACCCTCGGCTTTCCACACTGTACTCATGAGGCAGTTGTCACTTAGAATCTCAAGCCGAGTGAAGTTACTTTTTTTTTGACTCTGCATTTTCTAAGATACTCAGATGTTTCTACATTAGTCTGGAGAGTGATGCAAAAGTAAACACGCATGGTACCTGGGGACACTTACATTACAGAGAAGGCATTTGATAGCCTCAAAATAACCCCATGTCTAGAAGACATGTGAACACCTAGACTGTAGCATCACAAGCAAAGGCAGGACCGCATTGATAGGCCTGGTATGTTGCTGCCCTTGGGGACTCAGCCCTGGAGATTGAAGATCTGTGGAGAAGAGCTGTTGAGGTTAGAAGTCACCGTCTTGGTTTTTCCTTGAGGGCTGTTGAACTGGGCTAGGGTGTTATCTTGGTTTCAGGGCCTGTAACAACAGGATTGGCCCTTTATGACAAAAGCTAGGCAGGTCCTAGTTGTCCTTAGCACAGAGGAGTTGAGCCAACGTCCCATGGTCTCTCTGCACAAAACCTTAAAACCTCACTGTTCTTTGGCTCCTTGCAGGGCTGTTCATTCCTTTCTAGTTCTCTGAGAGGTAGATGTGACCAACGTAGGCAGTGTTCTGTCAAGCAACTAAATCCCTGTGTTTACACACATGAGTCCTACAGAAGAAGCAGGATTTAGACTCCATCCTTCTCTAATTTTAAAGGCAAGGAACTAGAGGCTGGGAGAGAGAGACAGCTCAGAAGCTAGGAGCACTTCTGTTCCTCCAGAGGACCTGGTTTAGTTCCCTCCACCTGTATGGCTCACAGCTGCCTGGGATCTGATGCCCTCTTTTGGCCTCCGAGGGCCCCAGGTATACATGCAGGACACAGACTTACTCCAACACACATGCTTACACATCAATAAAAGATCTAAAACAACAAAAGTAAGGAATTGGTGTCATGATAATTTAGGTATTTTTCTGTTTTTATTGTGGTAATATATGTAAATTATAGATTTAATGTGCCCCTGTTAACTTGTTATTAGCATTATTTGGGGGTGCTCAGAATTCATACCTTTCACCTCCAGGAGCACTTTATATATATATATTTTATCAAATCTAGACCCCTGTCTTCCCCATCCCCCCACCCCACCAGAGCTCATGCATTCTGCCAAACAGGCTTTTCATCTCTTTCTCAGTCTTTCTCAATATTCTCCATGTGGAAGTTGACTGTTCTGAGCAGAAGTTCACTGTTTCAGTCAGTTCTTTGATGTAGTCCTTTCTGTTGTTGTTTCCAATATGCATCACTCCCAACTGCTTGGACAAAAGCTCAAGGGGCCGTGCACAAGAAATACTTACAATTAGGTAATTGGCACTAGCATCCAGAGATGAGGGATACCATTTATCGGTTGTTTTTCTGGGACTGTGTTACTTCACTCAGCATGATGTCCTCTAGCTCCAGCTATTTTCCTGCAAAGCTCATGATGTCATCTTTCTTCACTGCTGCATAGAACTCCATTGTGTAGATGTACCACATTTTCTCTATCCACTTGTCAGTTGAGGGGCATTTGGGTTGGTTCCAGCTCCTTGCTATTGTGACGAGAGCTGAAATAAACATGGCCGTGCATGTATCTCTGCGGTGGGGTCAGGAGCACTTTTAGGAGAGATGGCCTAGCAGTTAAGAGCGCCGACCGCTCTTGCAGAGGACCTGGGTTCGATCCCCAGCACCCACATGGCGGCTGAGAACCGTCTGAAACTCCAATTCCAGAACTCCAGCTCCAGGGGAATCCGACACCCACTTCTGACCTCCGCGGCATTGCACAACACGGGTGCACAGACTTGCATGCAGACAGTACATTCGTACACATACAGAAATAAATAAAAATTAATAAAAAAATAAAAAAAAAAACCTTTCAACATGATTTGATTCATTTCCAAAAGCTTCCATTCCTGGCACAAGATTCCTCCTGCCCTCCTCTCCTCCCCCTGCGTCCTGCATGGAACCACACTGCCAGGGAACTGGCCATGAGTGGTGTTCTTGCAAACCGCCAGACTTGGCACACTCATGGAGCACAGGAAGTCTGAGTTTTGGGCCATGTCAGTAGACAGCAACAAAGTGAATTTGTACAAGTGGATGCATGTGAGTGTGTGGTGACTATGCGTGTGTGACTATGCCTGTGTGTGCACCTGTGTGTGTGGTGACTATGCGTGTGTGTGCACCTGTGTGTGAGGACTATGTGTGTGTGCACCTGTGTGTGTGACTATGCATGTGTGTGCACCCATGTGCGTATGGTGACTATGCCTGTGTGTGCACCTGTGTGCGTGTGTGTGCACCTGTGTGTGTGGTGACTATGCCTGTGTGTGCACCTGTGTGTGTGTTGTGACTGTTACTGTGTGTGCACCTGTGTGCGTGTGGTGACTGTTACTGTGTATGCACCTGTGTGTGTGTGTGACTGCATGTGTGTGCACCTGTGTGTGTATCTGTGCACCTGTGTCCTGTGTGTGTAGTGACTGTCACTGTGTGTGCACCTATTTGTATGTGTAGTGACTGTTACTGTGTGTGCGTGTGTGTGTGTGTGTGTGTGTGTGTGTGACTGTGCCTGTGTGTGCCATGGAGGCCAAAGTACAACCCCAGGTGTTGTTCCTCGGGCTCTGTCGCCATTTCCCAGGTAGGCTAGGCTGGCTTTCCAGGAAGTCCCGAGGAACCACCTGTCCTGTTTCCACCTCTCCGGTGTTAGATTACAGGTGTACACCACCACAGTCAACCTTTTTCCTTTTTTTTTGTCTTTTCGAGACAGGGTCTCCCTGTAGTCCCCAGCTGTCCTGGAACTCTGTAGACCAGGCTGGTCTTGAACTCACAAAGATCCGCCTGCCTCTGCCTCCCAAGTGCTGGGATTAAACACACAGCTACTTCTAACACGGATTTCCAATAAAGAGAACCAGACCTACTAGGAAAAGGATCGAACCAAGATTGAGAAAGGAGGGTGCCAGTGGAACGTGGGGCATGTGGTGGTAGAAATTCAGGAAGTGCTCAGATGAGAGGAAGCCCGTGGGAGAGAACACGGATGTCAGCTTGACGAGGCCGGTTAGAGTTTGGGTTGTCTCCCAAGGACCATGCTGAAGGCTTGGCCACCAGACGTGGTACTGCTGGAGGAGGGGCAGCCTTGGAAGTGGGGTCCAGTGAAGGAAGTGGAGGTACTGGGGGATCCAATTTTTGTTTCATTAAATTTCAGCAGTAGAATGCTCATCTAAGGTAAAGAGTTCTGACTCATGTTAGCTAAAATGTTTGTCTTATTTCACTTGGTTCTCAGATCAAGTTCTTTAGCAGTAGTAGTACCTGTACTTCCAGTCCAGCTGGAATTTTAACAAAAATCCAACCTTCAGAGAACTGCGGCACAGAACATCTCTCCAAGCTGGGCAGGGTGCTGGGACTCTCTTTCCTCCTTTTTTACATGGGTAAGCCCCGACCAGACCTACAGGACCAAGGACAAAAGCAGCGATGAAAAGGAGGAGAGGAAGGATTGGAAGGAGGCTGGAGCAGACTAGCTGCCTTGTTTCATAGTCAAATGTGTTGGGGGCTAGATCTATATGCCTATATCTACATAATATTAGATATGGGGATTTTCCTCTTGTGCTTGGAATTGAATCTATGTCTTCACGTGTCAGGTGAGCACTCTACCACTGAGGTACCCAGGGTCTTGCTCATTCTAGCCAAGACTCTACCACCAAGCTATATCCCCAACCCCACAATCAATTAAATCTTTTGAGTTTGTCAGAAAACACTTATATAAAAGCTATTGTGGCGAAATTGTGCCCCCTTGTGGTATCGTAAAATTTGAATTCTGAGGTGACCAAGTGATAGCTTTTTGTTTACCTAATTGTGGTGGCGAACAGAAAGACTTAAAAAAAACAGTCTATTTAGTAGAAAACCCCACTTATCTACATGAAAACCTAGGACAAAAGCCTCCCCTCTGTAAATCTAAACTCTTAGACTTAGGTAGGCTCCACCAGGTAACTTAAGAAACATTAAATAGTTTTTTTCTTTTCAAACCCTGTAAAACTTGTGGTTTATGACAAGGAATTCTAATTTCATAATCTCCCACATACCCTCTAAGACTGTTGTCTACAGATAGGCCCTGGCGCGTGCCTTAGCCTGATGGCCTTAGGTGGCAGAGCCCTTCCCTTTTCTTTGGCCAACCCTCTTTTTCCTTCCACTGTACCCCTTCTTTAAAACCAGGCAACTTGAGTGACCCTTAAGGACCAGATCCTCAACTGACCTCAAGAAAACAAAAACCTTGGTCATTAATCTGGGCTAACTGTGTGTGGGAAGCCACCACATTCACCATTACAAGATGGCGCCCAGCCCGAAGGGCCATGTAGCCTGTTAATGGTAAACAACCTAAATACACATGTGTGCTTGGCACTATGCGAGGTCATCACTCAAGCCCGGAGCATGTAAATGAGGGTTTCAGTTGAGCACCAATCAGTAGGTGCCACATTCCTCCTAGGTCTATTTAAACAGCACAGAGTTCGGGTTTGGGGAGTCTCTTTCGCTTCAAGTAAATAACCCTACAATAAACGTCTGTAAAAAAATCCTAGTGTGACGCGTCCTCCTTGCTGGCGAGGGGCAAGGGGGGTGGGCGCTACAACTGTGTGGACTTAAACATCCAAAAGGAAAGTATAACCAGAAATAAATAGTAAGGCCTGAGAAATTGTACTTCGGGTACAAAACTTGGGTGTGGTGGCGCACACCTTTAACCCTTGGGAGGCAGAGGCAGGCAGATCTTTGTAAGTTCAAGGCCAGCCTGGTCTACAGAGTTCCAGGACAGCTGGGGCTACAGAGAGACCCTGTCTCGAAAAGACCAAAAAACAAAACAAAACAAAACAAAAAAATGAGCTCTTAGTAAAAGACAAAAGAGCACAGTTGTTTTGCCTGTCTTACTCGAAAGTGCAGCTACCCTGTGGCTGCCACTGATTTTGCCATCCTTCAAAGACATGGGAAGACACAGCTTTTCAACCTTCCAATATGGACTGAAGACTCATGTCTCTCCAAGAATCCTCCAAACCTTCAGTGCCATATGGGGACTGCTGAGACACCCAACTTGCGGACTGAGCTATTACTGGGGTTTCTACTTCTGCCATTGTTGGACTACTCAGGCTGTATCATGGACACCAGTACAGGAAGATCAAGACAGGACACAGTGCTTATTGGACCTCATTTGGTGACCATGGGAAGGGAAAACCCCAGTGTGGAACACAAGGGCAGAACTGATGGTGGTTTGGGCTTGCCATGGAAGAGACTTCAAACATGACATCTTTCAACGTAATATAAAAAAAAAATGCTGAAGATGCTAAAACCTAAAAATAAATAAATAAATAAATAAATAAATAAATAAATAAAACCAGCCAACCGAGGAAGACTGTGAGGTTGGGCCCTAGCCGATGGGGACAATACACAGCACTTCCCTTAGGGATAAAAACCTCTTGAACTTATCGACAGTGCAACACACCCTTTTGCAAAAGTAAAAGGTGCCTTGCTGAGTGACTTTCCTTCATCAGTTCCTTGCTTTACCATGTGTTCTTTGTGGTATTAGTGGGGCCCTTGGACCTTGGGTTCTGTTTCAACTGTAAGGCAGGAACAGAGACCAGAACAAGCAGACAGGACTTTCATTTTTTGCTTGCAACCAAGTCAGCAGCAAGTGTTTAACAAATGGCTTTAAATGGTCTTGATGCAAAGAAAAAAGGCCCTCTGCCCTTTAAGTAGTGGGGCCTGTGGGTGGCAGGAGGAGGCTCCACATTTCATTCTCAGCCACCAACTACTCTGAGCCATGGGGAGAATGGGGAGAATGGTATCATCTGCTAGCCAGCGTAGGACTGCAAGAAAGTCACGAGCAGATGTCTTGGGAGACAAGATAGTGTCTAGGCATCTACTGCAGTACGTGACGGTGCTAGACTATAGGAGTATGTGGAGAGAAAAGCAAGCACCATGGAAAGCTGTCCTGAAGCCAGGGTCTTGTCCTGCAGGGAGTTATTTCTCCTCTGGGGAAAGTGCCAGGCAGAATTCCCCAGCGTTTCTTCAGTCTAAGCAAATTGTGATACTAGGAAAGAGTACAAAAGGGAGAAGAGGGGCTGGAGAGATGGCTCAGAGGTTAAGAGCCCCGACTGTTCTTGCAGAGGACCCTGGTTCGATTCCCAGCATCCACATGGTGGCTAAGAACCATCTTTAACTCCAGTTCCAGGGGAATCTGATGCCCTCTTCTGACATCCGAGGCATTGCATGACATGGGTACACAGACCTATGTGCAGACAGTACCTTGATACACATAAAAAATAATAATAATAAAGGGGTAAAGAATTGCATGGTCTACAGTGAAAATGGCAGGCAGGGCTTAGAGAAATGACTCCTGTGTCTGATGTGCATTATCCCTGGGGAAGCTGGGCAGTTTAGAAAAAATGTCAGATGTGTTAGGATTCATTTCATGGGAGATGTGGAAATGAAAGAGAAGCGAGACTCACCTCGACAGAAGCGGACAGTGGTCCCTCTACGGGATGGAGATGGTACACTGAGGCACAGTTGGTATTATGTTTTTAAAGAGCTTGAGCATGGAAACGGTATTTTTCTACAGTTCTGTTTCTTTTTGGGTGGGGGGTTTGGGACAGCAGGTACTAGTATGTGTTCCCCTCAGATATTATAGTTTCCAGGTTGGGGCTTTCCAAGCTGAGACATTTATCCTTCAAGATAGACTCAGAAGTCTCTGGAGGATTGCTGCCAGACAGGCTAAAGGGCTGCGCACAGTTGCTGGATCATCCTGGCTTTCACAATTATCACAAACCACCACTAGGTCAGATACTTTCCTTTGTCTTAAAAAAACATCTATGGGCTGTAGAGATGGTCTAGCGGTTAAGAGCTCCAACTGCTCTTGCAGAGGACCAGGGTTCGATCCCCAGCACCCACATGGCGGCTGAGAACCATCTTTAACTCCAGTTCCAGGGGAATCCGATACCCTCTTCTGACCTCCATGGCATTGCATGACACAGATGCACAGACCTACATGCAGACACATATGAAAATTAATTAATTAAAAAATCTGTGTTCAGGGGCTGGAGAGATAGCTAGTGGTTAAGAGCACTGACTGCTCTTGCAGAGAACCTGGGTTCGATCCCCAGCACCCACATGGTGGCTAAGAACCGTCTGTAACTCCAATTCCAGGAAAACTCCAGTTCCAAGGGGAAACCAATCCCTCTTCTGACCTCTGTGGCATTGCATGACACGGATGCACAAACCTACATGCAGACAGTATATTCATACACATACAAAAATAAATAAAAAAATTTTTAAAATCTGTGTTCGATATTGTATGTGTGGTGTGTGTGTGTAGGCACACTGTGTGTACGGAGATTAGAAGACAACCTCGGATGTTGATCCTTGTCTTCTACTTGGTTTGAGACAGGGCCTCTTGTTCACTGCTGTGTACACCAGGCTGGTCAGCCTGTGGGCTTCCAGGCCCTCTCCTATGTCCCCTCTCCTCTCCCCATAGGGCTGCTACTGTGCCTGGCTTTATGTGGGCTCTGGGAATCCAAACTTAGGTCCACATAGCTGTGTGGCAGATTCTGTACTTGCTGAGCCATTGCTCCAGCCCTCCTTTTAACTTTTTGTTTTGTTTGCTTGTTTGTTTTAAGATAGGGCCTGACTGTGTAGCTCCAGCTCACTGGACTTAGATATGTATGCCAGGCTGACCTTAAACTTAGAGATCTATCTACTTCTGCCACCCAAGTGCTAGAGTTAAAGGCATATGCCAGCATGCCCAGCCCTCTTTTTAACTTTGAATCATGCTTTCGCATTATTTGTCTTGCACTTGGCAAGGATATGCATGAAAAGACCCTGCCAAAAATCTACTCAATGTTTGGACAATGGAAAAAACAAAGACTGTGCTTCAGTACCTCTTCTGACACTCTGTGAACTGGAGTGAAAGTGTGTAGTTGGTTCAGCAATTAGCGCACAACTACTTTGTTGTTTGCTGTCTAAATCAGGTAAACACAAAACTGCAATTCCCTTCCTTTTCAGGGAATAGACTTCCCCCAAGTTATAAGCAATAAAAATGTCCTTGGGGGGCTGGAGAGATGGCCTAGCGGTTAAGAGCGCTGACCGCTCTTACAGAGGACCCGGGTTCGATCCCCAGCACCCACATGGCGGCTGAGAACCATCTGAAACTCCAATTCCAGGAGAACTCCAGTTCCAGGGGAATCCGACACCCTCTTCTGACCTCCGCGGCATTGCACGACACGGGTGCACAAACTTGCATGCAGACAGTATATTCATACACATACAGAAATAAATAAATAAAAAAATTTTTTTTTTTAATTTAAAAAAATGTCCTTGGAATTGTACTACTTCTCAGCAGAGACATAAAGTAAAACAACAACAACAACAACAAAAACAAAACCAAACAAAACCAAGTTCCCCAGGGCAAGTAACCAGCTGCAGCAGGAGACAAAGATTGGCTAACCCGAAGGTGACTCAGGGCTCTGCCAAGCACTTCTGTCACAGGCAGGCTCAAAGATCTCTGTTTGAAGACCCTCGCTTAATCCTCACCAGAGCCCTGTATGTGGCATTAGCACTCTTCTTAACCTACACCAAGAAAGCAGCTAAGGGACTACAGACGAACATGCTAAAGGCACAGTCAGGACAAAATTCAGACTGCTGTCCCACGGTGATTACAATGAGTTTGTCTCCAAAGTCACCTTCAGCAGAATGGGCACTGAGGCTTTGGGGAGAGTATAATACAGCCGTCCTTGTCTCTGGACCCCATCACAGAGCTCTCAGGTCTCCTTCACAAGTTCTGCTTGGTGGTAAAATCCTGGCTGGGTATGGCGGCAGCCCGCAGTGCCTCCCACCCTGTGAGGCCCTGGCTACCTACACCCTTCCCCAGCACATACTGGCTTTGTAGGCACTGCAATGCTGCTGGGCTCTTTGTGGTCCATCACTGTCATGTGTGGCTGTTGATGAGTCAGAGTGCTGGCCAGTGCTTCCTTCCCTCTACTGCAAAAAGTGACCTCTCCCAGGTCACACCTCCCCTGGAGGCAGCTCATAGTCACAGACACACTCATGCCAGAATCAGGCACTGCACGCATGGGGACAGCCTCTCTCTGCAAGCCATCATGGCTCCCCAGAGAAGGCTGGGACGGCTTCCTTGCGGCAACTGTCTAGTCCCTCTTTTCATTTCCCTGCAGCAGGGTCCTGCATGCAGACACCGCGTGTCTATTCACCCTGCACCTCATTTGTAAGCACCATCCAGGAGTCACCCGAGGGCTGGCAGGATGCCCTCACACTTCTGTTTCAGCCTGTGCTTTGGCAATAGGATATGGACTGAGACGGGGACAGGTCTGGGAGAATAAGCTTTCTCTCGGGTGTAAGAGGTCTGAGAGTGGTGGGGGGGGGGGTCAGCAAGGCCACGCAGAGGTAAATCTCTGAAGCTGGCAGCTATTTCCTTGTTCTTATCTAAGTAAGTTTTATAGACAACTTTTTTAATAAAAAAGATTTTAGGACAGGCGAGATGACAAAGTAGATACTCACTGCCAAACCTGACAGCCCAAGTTCCAGCCCTGGGTCCCATATGGTGAAAGGAAAGAACAAATCCCCACAATGTCCTCTGACATTCACAAGCATGTGCAGACAGACAGACACACACACACACACACACACACACACACACACACAAATATTTAAAAAAAATTTTTTTTGAAACAGGGTCTACCTCTAGCCCTAGCTGGCTGGAACTCACTTTGTAGACCAGGCTGGTCTTGTTCTCACAGAGATCCACCTGCCTCTGTCTCCTAAGTTCCTGAGTGCTAGGATTAAAAGGGTGTATCACCATGCTTGCAAAAAAAAAAAAAAAGTTAAAAAAAATTGGGGCTGGAGATATGGCTCAGTGGTTAGGAGCACAGACGGCTCTTGCAGAAGACCTGGGTTCAATTTCCAGTACCCATGGTGGCTAACAACTGTCCTTCAGTTCCAGGGGATCTGATGCCCTCTTCTGGTCTCCATGGGCGCTGCATGACAGGTGCACTTGCATCCAGGCAAAATACTGATACACATAAAATTTAAAAATTAATAAAAAATTTAAAAAGAAAACCTTAAAAAAAGAGCAAATGGGCTGGATATGCTCTTCCAGAGGCCTGAGTTTGGTTTCTTGCCCCATGTCAGGAAACTCACAACTGCCTGGAACTACAGCTCCCAGCAGCAGGTCCGCTGAGGCCTCTGGTCTGTGGAGGCATCTGCACACACGAAGACACAGAATTAGAAAGAGAAACCTTAAAAGAGAGACTGAGAGGAGGAGAGAGGGAGGGAGGGAGGGAAGGAGGGAGGGAAGGAGGGAGGGAGGGAGGGAGGGAGGGAGGGAGAGAGATTTTATTCTCCCTTTCTCCTTTCTCTGTGAGTGCCCTGGAACTGAACTTCAGTTAGGCCCTTGAGGTCATGATTCTGCTGGGCAGCAGGGGGCAGTGGCACATTTCCAGCCAGGTTCAGGGCTGCTGTGGAGTGTGGGGTGGTGCTGTGTGGAGCAGGCTTGCTTTTGTTCATCTCTCACAGAATCTTTTCTTTTTTTTAAATTTTATTATTTTTTGTATGTGTGTGAATGTACTGTCTGCATGTAGGTTTGTGCACCCGTGTCATGCAATGCTGCAGAGGTCAGAAGAGGGCATCGGATTCCCCTGGAACTGGAGTCAAAGATGGTTCTCAGCTGTCATGTGGGTGCTGGGGATTGAACCTGGGTCCTCTGCAGGAGCAGTAGGTGCCCTTAACTGCTAGGCCATCTCTCCAGCCACTGAATCTTTTTTCAAAATCAACCTGTAAACCTTTCAAAGAAAAGACATCATCTTTCTCTTCTCTGAATCCAGTGCCGAATACACACACACAAATAACGAATCAGAGTCTTTCTTTCTTTATTTCTTTTTTTTTTTTTTTTTTTTTTTTTTCTTTTTTTTTTTTTTTTTCTTCTTTTTTTCTTTCTTTTTTCTTTCTTTCTTCCTTTCCTCTCTCTTCCTCCTATCTTTTTCTTGTTTTATTCTTTCTTTCTTTCCTTCCTTCCTTCCCTTCTTCCCTTTCTATCTTTCTTCTTTTTTTTTTTTTTTTTTTTTTTTTTGTCTTTTTGAGACAGAGTTTCCCTGTAGCTCTGGCTGTCCTGGAACTCACTCTGTAGACCAGGCTGGCCTTGAACGCACAAAGCTCCACCTGCCTCTGCCTCCCGAGTGCTAGGATTAAAGATGCATGCCACCACGCCTGGCTTCTTTCCCTTTCTTTCTTTGGTCTTGTGCTCACTATGTAGCTGAAGATGACCTTAAACTTCTAATTCTCCTGGCTCTACCTCCTAAGTGCCAAGGTTTACAAGCATGTGCCATCACCACGCCTGTCTTTACACAGTGCTATATACTCCAGGGGCTCCTACCCTACATGCTAGTCAAGCCCTCTACCAAATGAACTACATCCCAGGCCAATGTTCTGAGGTTTTGTTATTCTTTTCTTTTTCTACTTCTTTTCTTTCTTTCTTTTTTCTTTTTTGTCTTTTTGAGACAGGGTCTCCCTGTAGCCCCAGCTGTCCTGGAACTTACTTTGTAGACCAGGCTGGCCTTGAACTCAGAGATCCACCTGCCTCTGCCTCCCAAGTGCTGGGATTAAAGGTGTGCACCACCATGACTAGCTGGTTTTGTTATTCTTTATTAGGTCATGTTCAGTTGTTCTGGACACACTACTACACCTTATACTGGATGCAGGCCATTGCAATTTTCCTGAGGATCTGTTGCAGAAAGGCATTTTTAATTCATCTGTGTAATACTGCAGTCACATTTCCACCAACAAATTCTAAGATGAATATAATCAGCAGATGTGGGGAAATTACAGATATTAATTTTTAATTTTTTTAGCAATGTCTAAAACTTGTTTGAGGTTGGCTTGATAGTTAAAAGCATCAATTCATGAGAGATTAGTTTGTTTTCATGGAATAGCAAATGAGTTTCACCAGACCTCAACGGCACATTCACACTGGGCCACACAGCACAGCATGGCCGTGACTGCCACAGGCAGTGAGGGCTGTCACCACCAGCTGCCACCAGGAAGGAGAAGGAAGACGCCGCTTGTCACAGGGCACTGGTCTCTCTGCCGGCTCTCTGGAGAGAGTCTGGGGAAGACATTTCTCTCTCAGTGGTTTTGCAGTATGAAAGCTGATCTCTGGGGAAACTGTCAGGGCCAGCAGACTGCACGAGAATCACGACAATGCCTTTCTTTGGATTGCTGAGCATTAACAGAATGTTTAATACTGGGGCATTTAGCCGGGCATGGTGGCACACACCTTTAATCCTAGCAATCGGGAAGCAGAGGCAGCACACGCCTTTAATCCTAGCACTTGGGAGGCAGAGGCAGGTGGATCTTTGTGAGTTCAAGGCCAGCCTGGTCTACAGAGTGAGTTCCAGGACAGCTGGGGCTACAGGGAGACCCTGCCTCGAAAAGACCAAAAATAAAATAAAATAAATAAAAAAGACTGGGGCATTTCCTACCAGAGCCGATCCCTAGGGGAAAGATTCAACCTGCTGGGCCATCATCAGTTCACATGCTCAGAAAATGCAAAGGGACGCTCGATGCAAGGCACTTGGACCCCAGTGCTTAGGGTCCACCCACTACTGCAGCTCTCTAGTCTTTGAGCTGCAGGATCCATAGGCACCTTGCGGTAGAGTCAATGCCCACTGCATTTGAGCCATGTCAACACTCCCTTTCAAGTCTCGCTGGCTATCTGACAAGAGACCTCCAGAAACAGACAAGGTGGTCATCTAGCACCCCTGCCTCAGCAGGCCAGGGCCACTGGCTACATCCCTCTGGTTCCTTCTTGGGGCTCCTCCCAAGAAGGTGGTGGCAGGTGGTGGTGGCATCCCTCTCTGCCTGTGGAAGTCACGGCCATGCTGTGTGTGTGGCCCAGTGTGAATGTGCCGTTGAGGTCTGGTGAAACTCATTTGCTATTCCATGAAAACAAACTAATCTCCCATGAATTGATACTTTTACATAGCACAGGACTCCGCGGGCCCCACTGTGCCCATAGCTCCTGGGAGGTCCTTCACTGCCAGCCCTCCTGCGGGCTTGGCCTCTCAAGATTCTATCACACCATCTGTGTGTAGATTTGCACACCACAGCGAACCCTGCATCTCCTTCTGATACAAACCCACCCTACCCTCTGTACCCTCATCACCAGCACCACCTCCACAGGGCCCAGTGCCCAATCTCATGTGCAGTCTTTTCACCTCTGGGGTCCTCCTCTGATCTCTCAGCAGCACCTCCACTTGGCCCCAACATAGCCATCTCTGACCCAGTACCTTACCTTCTAGCCCTTCACCCAAGCGAGCTTCTCAAGATGTAAATCTGATGATATCCCTAAGCTTAGGTCTCAGTGGGTTCTGGTCCCTTCTGACAATACAATGCAGAACTCTGAGGTGTCTCCCAGCTTCCTTGGTGGCTCCTGATTGGCTCCTCTCTTCCCTTGAGCTCTCAGCGCCATCATAACCTTGCAAGCTTCTCCTTCTACTCCAAATGGTCCTTCCACCTGAGACCTCTGAAGTAGCCTCCCTTGGAGCACCCCTACCTCTTCTGCCCCAAGGTCCCCAAGGCTCAGCTGTAAGACAGCAGGCACCTTTGCTGCAGTGGGGGCATCCCATTGGTATTCCTGAGTGGGATTCCTGAATGGGATAGACACATGATTTTTTTTTTTTTTTGAGACAGGGTCTTCCTATAGCCCCGGCTGGCCTGGAACTTACTCTGTAGACCAGGCTGGCCTTGATCTCACAGAGATCTGCCTGCCTCTGCCTCCCGAGTGCTTAGGATTAAAGGTGTGTGCCACCATGCCCAGCTTAAAGATGGTACTTAGCCACCATGTGGGTGCTGGGAATCGAACCTGGGTCCTCTGCAACAGCAGTCGGTGCTCTTAACTGCTGAGCTATCTCCCCAGCCCCATGATTCATATTTTTGAGCAATTTGAACAAGCAGGCAGAAAGCAGAGGGGCCACACGTATTTCCTCCTTCTTCCCCATAGCCTCTCCCTAATTCTGGTGGTGGGCACTCTATGTCTGAGGGCTGACCAGCACATCGCTGCTGACGTCCATCCTCTACTGTACTGGTCACCCTTCCTCTGCTGTGACAATTTGACCAGCACATCGCTCCTGCTAATGTCCATCTGCGACTTCCTGTGCTGTGATGGGCTGACCAGCACATCACTAACAATGTCCATCCTCTACTGTCGGAGTCGCTCTTCCTGTGCTGTGCATGCTTGGGCTAGGGCAACGCATAGCACCAGTGCTCATTGTTGGGTGGTCACAGAAGAGGAGGAGGTGGGGAGCAGAGGGAAGGAGGCATCTTAGGAGAAACCCACAGGTTGAGTGGGATTGGCCGAGACAAGACACATGGAGGAGTTTGGATGCAGGAGAAATCTTTCAGGGCCATGAGATTTCATGAAATGAGTCACATGTGGCAATGCCTGTGGGTGTCTTATGGCTCCACAGACTCTGGGCAGCACAGCCCAGCTGAGTGTTTCTGTGTGTATTCACATACTTGCTCACACTCACACTCATGTACTGAGGAAAGGCTGATGTTTGAGGTTAAGAGCTGGGGCTGTGTCATCATGAGCTCCATCACTGAGAGAATGACTTCAGCTCTGAGGGCAGAGAGTACCAAGAACAGCTTTCCATCCAAAGCTGCTCCTGGGCTGCAGGTGGGGAGAGGTAGGGAATGGAGTCCCAGAGTCTGAAAGCTGGCGGCCTCTGCTTGGTGTCCGGTACGGCTGTTCCACCTCAGTTCAGCTCCAAATCTACATAGTGGCCTTCTTCCTCTGGGCAGAGTGACGGCCTCCTCCTCCTTTCCCCCCCTTCTTCCCCCTCCTCCTCCTCCTTCCCCCTCCTCTCCTCCTCCTGCCCCTCCTCCCCTCCCGCTCCCCCCTCCTTCTCTTCCTCCTCTTTCTCCTCCTCCTCCTCCTCCTTCTCCTCCTCCTCCTCCTCCTCCTCCTCCTCCTCCTCCTCCTCCTCTCCCCCCCACCTCCTCCTCCTCTTCATGCCCGACACCTGGCTGGAAGCAAGAGGGATGAAGGTGCTGTCTTCTGCCTTGCTGCACCAGAGCAGCTCCTACAGGGCCTGGCGACTCCGGGCTGTGCATTCTGCTCCCAGCAGTCCAGAGCACCAGAGATGCAGTGGGAGGGAAGTGAGAGCCTGCTTGAAAATAAATATTTATTATTTTTATTTTATGTGTAAGACTATATTGCCTGCATGTGTGTAAATGCACCTGTGTGAATGTAGTGCACACTCATATTGTGCAATGCCCACAGAGGTGAGAAGAGGGCATTGGATCCCCTGGAACTGGAGTTACGATGGTTGTTAACCACCACGTGGGTGCTGGGAACCGAGCCTCTCTTTGCCCACAGCCTGCCCTCCTTCCCTCTCTGCTCTGGTGTCAGCTGTCTCTGGTGTCAGCCCTGACAACTGGAAACTGTCTGTCTCCAGGCTTTCTGGGGCCTCAGTCTTTAAGGGAGAAGAGCTGCGATGTGACTGATCCAGGATTCAGTGTAGGGGGGGAGGGAGGAAGGAAGGGAGGGAGGGAGGGAGGGAGGGAGGGAGGGAGGGAGGGAGGGAGGGAGAGAGAGAGAGAGAGAGAGAGAGAGAGAGTGAGAAAAGTGCATGCAGTGAGCCAGGTATAGTGGCACATACTTTTGATCCCAGCACTTGGGAAGCAGAAGCATGAAGATCTCTGGGTTTGAGCCTAGCCTGATCTACAGTGAGTTCCATGCCAGCCAGGACTCCAGTGAGACTTTCTCAGAAAAAGAAAGGCCAATGGTTAAATATTAGCTTTATCACAAATTTATGGGCATGCACACTTAAAAATTTTTTTGTACATACCACTCCTGGGTATATACCCCCCAAGACTCATCTTACCGTAGAGATACATGCACAGCCATGTTTATTGCAGCTCTGTTCACAATAGCAAAAAGCTGGAACCAACCCAAGTGCCCCTCAACTGACGAGTGGATAGAGAAAATGTGGTACATCTACACAATGGAGTTCTACGCAGCAGTAAAGAAAGATGACATCATGAGCTTTGCAGGTAAATGGATGGAACTAGAAGATATTATGTTAAGCGAAGTAACACAGTCCCAGAAAACAAAAGACAAATGGTATCCCTCATCTGTGGATGCTAGCGCCAAGTACCTAGTTGTAAGTATTTCTTGTACAGGGCTCCTTGAGCTTCTGTCCAAGTAGTTGGAATTGATGCATATTGGAAAGAAGAAGAAGAAGAAGAAGAAGAGGAAGAAGAAGAAGAAGAAGAAGAAGAAGAAGAAGAAGAAGAACAACAACAACAACAACAACAACAACAACAACAACAGAGAAGACTATGTCAAAGAACTGACTGAAACAGTGAACTTTTTTATTTGAGCTTACGATTGATGGTTCCAGGGAATTAGAGTCCATTGTGGCGGGAGGCATGGTGGCCAGGGCTGGAGCAGAAAGCCGAGGTTCACATCTTGCAATGAGTATAGGAAGTCAAGAGCTGAAACAGTGAACTTCTGCTCAAAACAGTCAACTTCTACATTGAGAATTTTGAGAAAGACTGAGAAAAAGATGAATAACATGTTTGGCAGAATGCATGAGCTCTGGTGGGGTGGGAGGGAAGGAAGGGGGACACGGGTCTAGATTTGATTTGTAACATAATATTGTACAAAAATATATATAACAATAAATAATTAAAAAAAATAAAAAAATTTTGTACGTGTATTTGGCTTGCATGCAAGTCTAGTACTTGCATGCAGTGCTCATGAAGGCCAGAAGAAGGCACTAGATCCCCTGGAACTGGAGTTACAGATGTTTTTGAGTCACTCTGTGGGCACTGGGCACTGAACCCAGGTCCCCTGCAGTGGGACTAAGCACTCTTAACCACATCTCTCCAGTCCTTCATACACACTCTTTTTTAAATTTTATTTATTTATTTTCTATGTGTATGAATGTACTGTCTGCATGTAAATTTGTGCACCCTTGTTGTGCAATTCTGCAGAGGTCAGAAGAGGGTGTCGGATTCCCCTGGACCTGGAGTTCTCCTGGAATTGGAGTTACAGATGGTTCTCAGCTGCCATGTGGGTGCTGGGGATCGAACCCAGGTCCTCTGCAAGAGCAGTCGGTGTTCTTAACCACTAGGCTATCTCTCCAGCCCCTTCATACACACTCTTTAAAGAGTTCTAATCTGGGTGAGGTGGTTCATGTCTATTTTCCTCACTCAGGAAGCCAAGCAGGAGGACTACTCTGAGTTCAAGTCCAGCCTGTAGTAAAATAGTGAATTCCAGACTAGCCTTGGCTAGAGTGGGAGCTTGTCTCAAAAACACCAAACACATATATAATATATAAACACATATATAATATATACACACAGTATATAATATATACACAGTATATAATATACACATATAATATATACACATATATAATATATACACACATATAATATATATATAGTATATGTATACATATGTGCTATATATAGTATAATTTCCTACCTAATCTATTGTAGAAGTCTTACCACATTCCATGTTTTCTACCAAGAACATATGAAATCTTGGGAGATGGGAACAGGAGATCTTGAACTGTGGCTACTGCACTTCTCTATCACCTTCATTCAGAATGTTTAAAGACTGACACATCCTAGGAAGTGCTCTGGGGGATGAGATAAGGTCATCATGGTCACTAGGTGTCATCTGGCCCGCGGGGAGTCCCATCAGGGCTTGGGTCCTAAGTAGAATCCATTGCTGAGTCTCAGATCTGTCCTTCTAGAGGGGGAGCTGGGCCTGGCCCCCATCGTCCACTGCCTTGACCTCACTTGCTCTCCTGCTGGCAGCTAATGGACTACAGGTGTTGAGAGCACACCTGCTAAACACCTGTTGGGAGAACTGCTTCCCTGGCAGACGTAAACAACTCCTACCTCCTCATAAAGTTCCAACAATCAACCAAGGTACTATCCTATCAGAGAACTGGGGAACCCATGAGTTTACTGGGCTTGTAACAGAGCATGGGTGAGGTGTTGCTTACAGCAGTATAGGTGACCCCAAAGCAGGCACACTGCAGTCTCCCCCCAGCATGGATGATGGCTTCCCCATAGCCACACAGATGGCGCCCTCTTCAGCCAACCTTCCTTGGTGTATGTACTCTAGACTCAAAGCCAGGAGCAATTAGGCCAGAAATGTGATGGCCGTGAGGAGTGTTTATAACTCAGGTAAGGGTCAATGATCCTCCCTCCTCGGAGGGAAGGTCAACAGTCTGCAAGCCTGTTTGGGATGTTCTCTTGCTAGCAGGCACAGCTGATCTGATGAAAATGGCAGCTGTTTGCTGAGGACTGCATTCTCCAACTCTTCACCCTTCTTCTGGCTCATAGACCTTTTCCTTCCTCCTCTTCTACAATGTCCCCTGAACCATGGAGGGCTGATGTGGCATAGATGTTTGACTCTTTTCCTCCAGGTCCGAGAACCAAGGCTCTTTGGCCCTGGAGTCTGGTTGGTGGTTAATCTCAGAGGAGTCCTTCTACTGTAAAACATAAGTAGGAAAAAACTGAAGCAGAAGCTGGCAGCAGAAATCTATGGCCTAAGTACAAATGTTTGGAAGGTGCCTCAGCTGGTGCATTAGTCAGTTGACAAAACTGCAGTCACTTCCTTTCTGAGGACTATGATTCCCCCGGACAGAAGCTTTTGTCTGAGCTCCCAGTACCAGATGTGAAGCCCCTCTGGCAGTCTGTGGAGTAGGTTTAAGTCCAGCCAGAAAGTTGGCTGGCTGTATACATAATTTGTGTCACATCTTGCCTGGCTGGCACTTCCACAGTGTGGCGTGCAGGGTCCACAGCTGATCAGGACTTTTGGTTCTAACTCTGCAGCACCTTCCAGCTGGCCAGCAGGAAGGGAACACTTCCCCTCAGTCCCAGCTTGATCTCTCCAAGTCCTGCAACCAAAGCACGCAATGTCTCTGCTCTGGTTTGCTTCCAATTGCTGTGACAACACACTCTGACCAATACCAACTTGAAGGAAGGGGTTTATTCATCTTACATCTTCTGACTGGGCGTGGTGGTGTGTGCCTTTAATCCTAGCACTTGGGAAGCAGAGGCAGGTGGATCTCTGTGAGTTCAAGGCCAGCCTGGTCTACAGAGTGAGTTCCAGGACAGCCAGAGCTACAGGAAGACCCTGTCTCAAAAAGACCAAAAAAACAAACAAACATCTTACATCTTCCAGGTCACATTTCATCACTTAGGGAGCCCAAGATAGGAACTCAGGTCAGGAACCTGGAGGCAGGAGCTGAAGCACAGGCCATGGAGGAACGCTGCTTACTAGCTTGCTCCCCTGGCCCATGATCAACCTGCTTTTTTTTTTTTAATTTTTATTTATTTCCGTATGTGTATGAATGTACTGTCTGTATGCAAGTCTGTGCACCTGTGTCGTGCAATGCCGCGGAGGTCAGAAGAGGGTGTTGGATTCCCCTGGAACTGGAGTTCTCCTGGAATTGGAGTTTCAGACGGTTCTCAGCCGCCATGTGGGTGCTGAGGATCGAACCTGGGTCCTCTGCAAGAGTGGTTGGTGCTCTTAACCGCTAGGCCATCTCTCCAGCCCATCAACCTGCTTTCTTATACAGTACACAACAACCTGTCCAGGGGCGGCACCACCAGCAATGGGCTGGGCCCTCTCACATCACTCAACAATCAAGGAAATACTCCACAGACCTGACCACAGGCCAGTCCAATGGAAATAATTCCCCAACTGAGGGTTGCTCAACCCAGGTGTGACAAGTTGACACTAAAGCTGTCCAGCACAGTCTTCAACAACTAGACCTTAGCATCTGGTCCTGTCATGCAACCAAAAACAGTAGTAGCAGCCCCTTCTGGTTTGGAGACTCTAGAGCCTCTCTGGTCAATAGCTCATAAGAATTGGGCTGGCTGAGTTTTCCTCAACTTGACACAAACCAGAGACACTTGGGAAGAAGGAACTTAAACTGAGGAATTACCTCTATCAAACTGATTTGTGGGCATGTCTGTGAGGCATCTTTCTTTTTAAAAAAATTAATTAATCAATTAAATTTATTTATTTTGGGGTTTTTGAGACAGAGTCTTCCTATAGTACAAGCTGGCCTAGAACTCAGAGATCAAGGCTCACAGGTGTATGCCACTATATTAGTCACTTTTCTGTTGCTGTGATAAAACCACCATGAGCAAGGGAACGTATAAAAGGAAGAGTTTATTTGAGCTTATGATTGATGGTTCCAGGGAATCAGAGTCCATTGTGGCGGGAAGCATGGTGGCCGGGGCTGGAGCAGCAAGCCGAGGGTCACATCTTGCAATGAGCTCAGGAAGCAGAGAGAGGTACTGGAGACCGCGAGGCTTGTTAAACTCACTAAGCCTGCCCCCAATAACGTACTTCCTCCAGCATGGCCACACCTTCTAAGACCTCCAAGAACAGTACCACCAACTGGAGACAAATGTCTGAATACTTAAAGCCTCTGAGGGGACACTCTCATTCAAACCACCACAGCCACCATACCTGACTCTTCTTTTTACTTTTTAATTATGTGTATGTATCTGCATGGGGGTGTGTGCAGATGCTCAGAGGCCAGAAGAGGGCATCAGAGCCCCTGGAGCTGGAGTTAGAGGCAGTTGTGAACTCCCCATGCAGGTGCTAGAACTCAGTACTCTACAAGAGCAGTAGGAGCTCTTAACCACTGAGCCAGTGGTTAATTTTCTTAATTCTTAATCGATGTAGGAGGGCCCAGCCTATTATGGGGGATGCCATCCCTGGGCTATATAAAAAAGTAGCTGAGGGGCTGGAGAGATGGCTGCTCTTACAGAGAACCTGGGTTGGATTCCCAGTACCAACATGGCAGCTAACAATCATCTGTAACTCCAGTTCCAGGGGAATCTGACACCCTCTTCTGACCTGCGCAGGCATTGCACAACATGGGTGCACTTACACACATATAGGCAAAACACTTATATACATAAAATTAAAAATTAAGGGAAAAAATAGTAGAAAATCTGAGCAGGCCAGGGGAGCAGGCCAGTAAGTGGGATTCCTCTGTGCTCTCTGCTTCAGCTCCTGCCTTGGCTCCCTCCATGACGAACTGGGAGCTGGGAGCCAAATAAACCCTTTCCTCCCCAGGGTGATTTTGGTCTTGACAATTATCACAGCTGTGCTGAATAGCTTTAGTGTCAACTTGACACACCTGGGTTGACGGAGCCTCAATTGGGGAATTGGCTCCATTGGATTGGCCTGTGGCCACATCTGTGGAGTATTGTCTTGATGGTCGAGCAGTGTGGGAGGGCCCAGCCCACAATGAGTGGTGCCACCCTGGGCAGGTTATTGTGTACCATATAAGAAGGCAGGCTGGGCATGGGCCGGGGAGCAAGCCAGTGAACAGCATTCCTCCATGACCTGTGCTTCAGCTCTTGCCTCCAGGTTCCTGCCCTGAGTTCCTGCCTTGGGCTCCCTGAGTGATGAACTGTGACTCAGGAGACGTAAGCTGAATAAACCCTTTCCTCCCCAAGTTGGTGTTGGTCAGAGTGTTTTGTCACAGCAATGGAAGACAAACTAGAACAACAGCCATAGACAAGCAGACTAAAGCAGGTGCCCCACCCCCAGCACTGGGGTTCTCAGTGGAACCCTGAGCTTCTGGGAGTGCCTTTCCACCCTCACAGGATGCCTTTGTTCACTTCTTAGTATTTATAGGCACAGGCTTTTTTTGAATTTTCTCCATCACTGTGGTGGGTACCAGTGCCTTACCAACCATAAAGCTCCCAAGAATTTAGCTGTGCTTGGCTCGTGGACCTTCTGTGAACTGAGTTCCCATTCTTGCTTTGATGTGTATCTGTATCTCTCAAATGGATTTCCAACTGTGTAGAACATTCAGAGGTCAGCATTAGGCCACCTATATAACAAAACCTTTATAGAGGGTGGGCGAGACAACAAAGCAAGGTCCTAGGCCACTGTCCCCCAATAAATCCTAGGGCTGTGAAGGTAACCTGGGAAGTACTCTGAAAGTCCAATATTGGGGGATGGAAAGATGGCCTACCAGTTAAGAGCGCTGACTGCTCTTGCAGAGGGCCCGGGTTCGATTCCCAGCACCCACACGGCAGCTGAGAACCATCTTTAGCTCCAGTTCCAGGGGAATCCGACGCTATCTTCTGACCTCCGCGGCATTGCACAGACCTGCATGCAGTACATTCATACACACACACACACACACACACACACACACACACACACACAAACACAAAAGTCCAATATCATCAGCTCCAATTAATGTCAGCTGACATCAGGGGTCAGCAGGACCCACTATGGCATGAACAGATGGTCAGAGTGGGGTGCAGTGACCTGGATAGGCAGCCCTTGACGAGCCTGCCGCCATCCTTAGCCATTCTCCGTGAGTCACCCTATGTCTTTACCCTCAAGGCTTCCATGGGGCCTCTCTGCACGTCCCTACCTTTTCAAGAAGGCATAGCAGGTCTGAGGAACGGCTGTTTTGCTTAGAGGACTGTGTTTTACAACTCCCTGCCTGGAAGGCCTGGACCACACAGCAAGACGGGATGGGGAGTCATCTCAGTGCTTAGGGATGGACCTGTAATCCCAGAGGTCCAGCTGCTCCACCCCACAACCTTGAATTTGGAAAAGGGCTTAGATGATCTTGGAGAACCTGGTGCTTGGCAGCAGAGTAAGGAAGCAGGAAAGTCCTGGAAGTCTTTCTAGATTTCTAGGCAAGGGATAAAAGTCTATTACACCTCCTGCAGAGCCCAGTAATTCACTACAACAGGAGAAGACAGGAATCCAGAGCAGAAAAGCATGTAGGACGGACCAGTGCCACAATGATAGAAGTCGTAGCAGTTGGTGAGTGCCAGCCGTCTTCTGAGCGCTTACAGTCAGTCAGTTCTTGCTACTTAGAGTCCTTTGACTGAATTGGGAATGCAGAACCACTGATCCCCGGGAAATACAGTTTGGTTCTTGAAAGTCTCCTCACTGTCATGTCAACAGTCCTCCTTCTTTGTGCTAAGCTGAATTCACTGAATTCACACTGAATTCACTGAATTCACACTGAATTCACACCCAGCAGCACTCATTCTTGAGTGATGCTTCTCTAGCATCAGGTTCCTAACAAGGCACAAAAGCCTTGTATTTAGGAATCCTAGATTGACTAGATAGCCCATGCCTCTGACCATTAAGCAGTGAAATCATCGACAAAAAGCCCAATCATGTGAAACATGGATTAGTGACTAGGACCTCCAATGAAATGCACACAATAGGAGTGCACCAGGCGGCCTTGTCCTGCCTGACCTGGCTTGGATCCTGGCCTCCTCCTTGTCTCTCTTCAGGAGGTGGAATGTGCTGCAAGCACCAACTGATTTGGGGTATCTGCAAGGACACAACTTGTAAATGACTTATATCCTTGTGTCAGTCAACTGCAATGCAATTTCATTTAGAACTAAGTCCTGCAAGGTGGGAACTTATGATTTTTTTTTAATTAATTAATTTAATATATATTTTGTACAAGATTATCAAATCTAAACCCGTGTCTCCCACCCTACCCCCCCCACCCCACCAGAGCTCATGCATTCTGCCAAACATGCTTTTCATCTCTTTCTCAGTCTTTCTCGATATTCTCCATGTGGAAGTTGACTGTTTTGAGCAGAAGTTCGCTGTTTCAGTCAGTTCTTTGATGCAGTCCTTTCTGTTGTTGTTTCCAATATACATCACTCCCAACCACTTGGACAAAAGCTCAAGGGGCCGTGCACAAGAAATATAACTAGGTAATTGGCATTAGCATCCACAGATGAGGGATACCATTTGTCGTTTGTTTTTCTGGGACTGTGTTACTTCACTCAGCATGATGTCCTCTAGCTCCAGCCATTTTCCTGTAAAGCTCATGATGTCATCTTTCTTTACTGCTACATAGAATTCCATTGTGTAGATGTACCACATTTTCTCTATCCACTCATCAGTTGAGGGGCACTTGGGTTGGTTCCAGCTCCTTGCTATTGTGAAGAAAGCTGAAATAAACATGGCCATGCATGTATCTCTGTGGTGGGGTGAGTCTTGGGGGTACATGCCTAGGAGTGGTATGGCTGGGTTGGGTGGCAAGGAACTTATGATTTTCACATTTGAGGCCAAGGTCTGCCATGACTTGTAAACTCTGCAGCCACAGGAAGGGGATGCCAGGACTCCTCAGGCAGCCTCCCTCCAGAACCTAGGCAGTAAAAATTTTACTATCCCTAAGAGTATGTTTCTACCAAACTTCGTGCACCCTTGTTCAAGAGGCCAGGCTTGGCTCCTAGGGTATAAGAAGCAATGAAGGGGGCATATCGCCGTTTTTAAAAGTCACATTTTATCCCACGCACTTAAGGACATGTCTTGTCTTGTTTAGTCAGGGCTATACTCCGTGAAAGGCAGCAGGCACTGGAGAACTCAGCCGTAAGAACAGCAGAAGGAGGGCATGGGGGCAGGGATGGTGTCTATGTATCAAATCAGAACTTCGTAGATGGTGACCTTTCAGGCAAATCTGGATTGCTAAGTGGATTCCTCAGAATGTCCTTACCTCTGTAACAGTCTAGGATTCACTTGGGGTTTTAATGGGGATGGGGAGGACTATTATAATTAACATCTATCAATTGTACATATTAATGGATTTCGTTGTGACTTTTTTTTTCTTGGTTCCCTGTAGCCCCAGCTGTCCTGGAACTCACTCTGTAGACCAGGCTGGCCTTGAACTCACAAAGATCCGCCTGCCTCTGCCTCCCAAGTGCTAGGATTAAAGGTGTGGGCCACCACACCTGGCTCATTGTGACATTTCTACATAGGTATACATGACCAATGTTCTGAATATCTAATAATTTATAAGTAAAAATTCTTTTGGCCAAGTGTAGACTTAACCCACGAAATGTGCTTTTTGGCTCCAACTGCACTGGCTGAGCAGCGGCAAGGTCGGGAAGCCTTGGGAAGCGTCTTTGCATTACTGCATCTATCAGTTCATCTCATTTTGTAAACAGGGAAGTTCCTATACTTCAACAAAGACATGCACAGACACTCTTATGGACGTACTGTTTTATTACCTCGGAAGATGTTTATTGTACAGACATTATAATCTTTGTGACCTTTCAAAGGACAAAAGGATGCATGTTCACACTCCAGTGTGCACAGGTCAAATTCCCTGAAAAATTATGGGAGTAGTTTCATCAGAAGTTTACAACCTGTTTCTCTGAAGTTATTTTTTAAAAAATATTTTATTATTTTATGTGTATGAGTGTATTGCCTGCATGTATATAAGTGCATCCATGTTGTACAATGTTCTCAGTAGTCAGAAGAGGGCGTCGGACTTCGGACTCCCTGAAATTGAAGTTATGGATGGTTGTTAGCCACTATGTGATGCTGGGAACTGAACCTGGGTCCTCAGCAAGAGCAGCCAGTGCTGTTAACTGCTGAGTCATCTCTCCAGCCCTGTAGGAGTCTTATGGTAACTTTTTCTGATTGCGTAAATTTCTACCAAAGGCAGTACAATCGACAGGGAGCTAGCTTCCTTTTAATGACCTTAACTTTAGAGAGGGAACCGTGACTAAAACTTTTTAAACAAAATAAAGGTCATTTTCCTTACTATCTTTGCAGACAAAAGCAATCAGAGCAGAACCTATTACTTAATAATAGGAGTGTGGTTGTTGCAGATCACCAGGATTCAGTTCCCAGCACCCCCATGGGACAGTTCACAACCTCCTGGAGCTCCTTCTACCGGCACCTGTAGAAACGTGACACACATACATGCACTCAAGCTTATATAACATACATTATACATAAAAAAAAAAAAACCCACGGGGCTGGAAACATGGCTCAGCGTATGACTGCTCTTGCAGAGGACCTGGGTTCTGGAGGCTAAGAACCGCCTTTAAGACGGTATGGTGGTGCACGCCTTTAATCCTAGCACTCCGGAGGCAGAGGCAGAGGCAGAGGCTGGAGGATCTCTGTGAGTTCAAGGCCAGCCTGGTCTACAGAGTGAGCTCCAGGCCAGCTGGGGCTATAGGGAGACCTTGTCTCAAAACAAACAAACACCCGACCCAGCCATACCACTCCTGGGCATGTACCCTCAAGACTTACGCCACCACAGAGATACATGCACGGCCATGTTTATTGCAGCTCTCTTCACAATAGCAAGGAGTTGGAACCAACCTAAATGCCCCTCAACTGACGAGTGGATAGAGAAAATGTGGTACATCTACACAATGGAATTCTATGCAGCAGTAAAGAAAGACGACATCACGAGCTTTGCAGGAAAATGGCTGGAGCTAGAGGACATCATGCTGAGTGAAGTAACACAGTCCCAGAAAAACAAACGACGAATGGTATCCCTCATCTGTGGATGCTAGTGCCAATTACCCAGTTGTAAGTATTTCTTGTGTAGGGCCCCCTGAGCTT